>QEOT01004458.1:3702-40404 GCA_003123785.1 Pterocarya stenoptera
TTAGGGTCAATTCTACCTTGAAAAGATGGTATTTTCATTTTGATGCTCCCAAGGTTCCTATCTACTCCATCTCGACTCCTTGGGTTTCTCTTAAGTCTTCTTTCATGCCTAACTCCTCTATGTCTACCCAATCCAACTTCAGATGTTAAGTCTTCCTCATCCTCATCATATTTTCCATTCTCATACCCATTCTCAATACGAGGCTAGCGTCGCCTCCTATCTCTCACACTTTGCAGATTTCTAATCACTGCTTCTCGTTGATCCATCCTATCCCTCACTTCACCCAACACCAAGTTCAACCACTCAAACTATTGTTGCATGGCTTGCAACACAAAGGATGAGTTATCTGTCATCCCATTTAGTGATTAGTTACTCCTATGAGACATCATAATGTACTGCACAAAAAGAATGTTAGTAGAAAAGCTCACACACTCCCTTATGTGTTTAAACTCGAATGATGGCACTTTACTCGTGTTTCACTCTTAATTAGCTTTTTTCCGATAATAGTCTGACAGTCTCTTGCCTTTTACCTCAATAGTTTTTCCGCTCAAGTTCTTTAAGAACTAGTTGAACTAAATCAAGACCGTACAATCTTATATTATTCCAACCAGTAATATAGATCTAAGAAACAACGAAGGAATAAAATGACACGAGACTCAAGGAATTTATATGAGGGAAAAAGTAATTATAAAACACGATACCAACTAGAAAGATGTATTTAGCCCATTTGATGATAAAGCTCAATCAACAAATGTATTTATTTCTCTTTGTTGTAACTATGTAACAACCTTTGAGTATGCTATCACTTTTCTTTTTCTTTTTCTTTTTTTTTTTAATTTTTTTTTCAAATTTTTTTTCCTTTTTTTTTTCCTTTCATTGATTTTATTTTATTTTATTTTCTCTAATTCAATCACAAACAATAATATTCAATTGTGAACATCAAGCAATTAAATTCAAAGATACAAGAATTGACAATGAAGTAGAAGATAATCAATGGAACGGCATTCCAAGCAATTGACAAACTTAGAGATGTAAAAAATTCTAGAATTTTGAAACCCTAGGTGATGCAAATTTCAGCCATACCAAAAATCCTAAGAATTTTGACAGCCTACTTTTTGTTTCACTTTTTTTTTTTTCTTTTGCAACCCTAGAATAATGAAGCCCTAGAATTAAATTTAAAGATGCAAGAATTAAAAGATAGAATCAGACCTGATTGAAAACTGACTCTGAATACCAAATTATATGAACCCACATGAATGGAATTCCTTGAACCCATAATTAATTTGAAAACTCACCCAAGAAAGCCAAAATCAAGTCAATGGATGGAGAATCTAGATCCGATGAGAATTCGTTTCAAGAACCTAAATTATGTTAAAATCTAGACCCATTAAAAAACCTGTCTCAAAAACCCAGATTAGAAGGAGGAAGGCCACAAAGGTTGTGATTTACTTTTAATAAGTTTAAAAGTTCAATCAAGAACAAGAGGAGTAAACTCAACTCATAATGAAAATTCAATATTGTCTACCCTTTCAAATGAGGCTACAAAGAGTATTTAAACCAAAACCTAATTGAAACCCTACCCAAAATAAAGCCCTTTCTCCCAAAAATACCCCTACGCGAACAGTATCGCGCTAGAGTAATTCGGCTACTTGAATAGTGCCGTGCTACAGTACTTCTTGAAACCCTAGTTCCTAAAAAGTAATTTTCCAAATAAGCCATTGGCCACAATACAAGGCCTTCCCAAAATCCTAGTTCATAAGAAATAAGACATACATGGGCTAGTATCCTCAAGTTCACTTATTCTAAACTAATAAAATAAATCCTTTAACAAATTGAAACCTTTCAATAACAATAGGCCCAAACAATAACTCTAAGTCATGTCTTCCATAGCTTGTATCAAGTGGATAAAAAAATGGTTCTCCTCCTCTCAAACCCATCTTAAGTGTTGGACTCTTGCTAGCTTCATCCAAAGTGGATTGCACAAATCCTTGCATTGCTTCCTTGATCTTCTTGGCTCTTGATCTTGTAATTGGTACATCTGGAACTTGCAAAGGATTTTTAAGACTATGTCCATCTTGGTGCCCATCACACTCTCGGGCAGCTTTTCTGAGCTCTTTTTCACACCCGATTTAAAGCTATTGTAAGTGTTTTCTCATAAAATTCCCTTCATGAAAGTTGTTCCTTTCTGAGTTTAGTTTACACGGATACCTTATTTGTTTGATTTAAACATCGTTGGATTGGTCAAATGTTGTTTAAACCTCAGAAAGGTCATTCTAAGTGATAAACTAGAGAGTGTGTTATATATTGGAGTTTTTGACCAAACTAATGGATAGATCTTGGTCTGAAACTTCTATGGAGTACTTTTAACATATGTATATGATTATGGGTTGAGGAAACCTATTCCAATGAATTTGATAATTTTATCGGAAGATACTAAGCCTCTTATATTCATATTAGAATATTAGTTTAAAGATATTTGATATTATATTCAAACATATGAATTTTTATGCACGAAGATATTTGGATAGGTCAAAGAATTGATGTCCTTAGCTAAATCCATGTTTTGGTTGATTTTTAACCATGTGATCTTGAGTTTAAAGTTTAGATCTATTTTAGGACACCATTTTAATCCATATGAGGTTTTGGTTTGAAGATTACATCTTTATAAGTCATGGATCATAAGGCTGATCAAAACTAGTTTAGAAACAAAAATCTGTTTTTGAACTTAGAAAGAAACCGAAAATTTCAAGTATTGTTTAAGTGATTTTGAAGATTTTTGTTCAGAATTCAAAATATGATTATTCTTAGGAATTTGTTATGAGTATATTATAAGAAAATGCTTAGTTTAATCATAAGTTTTAAAATTTGAAAAAATTGTAACAAAAATCAAGGGAAATAAACTATGTAAGTTTCAGCCCTTATAGATTTTTCATGGTTGTTTTTAGTTTTAAATTTTTTTGAATTTATATATTTGAATTTAGGACAAAATTTACATATTTTGACATTTTTGGAGTTAGGATGAAAAATCCTTAAATTAGGGGTAAAATAGTCGTTTTTCCTCATACAAAGGGTAAAATAGTAATTTTACTCTAAGTTCATATTTTTTCATATTTCTAATTGTTAGTGATTAAGTTTTAACTTTCAGAAATCACTACTTTCAGTGTGCTTGAGTTTTATTTAGAAATGCAAAAACTGAGGTAAGTTAGCTTTTAACTTACTATCAGTTAAATTATGTGTGATGAGTAAATGAATTATATAGTGTATGTATGTATGTTATCACATATACCATGCCAAGGCATTACATATTCATCTATTACACAGAATTTATTCTGTCATGAATTGTTCATCTGTTATGTAAGATACTCTGTTACGTATTGCTATGCATTGCAAGTACATCATGTTAAGTGTGCCATTTGTTACATGTATGTCATGTCATGTAATATTCACTATTGCAAGTACGTCATGTTAAGTATGCCATCTGTTACATATATGTCATGTCATGTAATATTTACTATTGCAAGTACATCATGTTAAGTATGCCATCTATTACTTGTATGTCTTGTAATGTAATATTCACTGTTGCAAATATGTCATGTTAAGTATGTTGTCTGTTATATGTTATGTCATGTTATGAAATATTATGTGTTACATATTATGTCATATTACGAAATGTTTCTATCTCAAGAAAGTCATGTCTTCCAAGTTAAGTTCAAGTCATGCTGTGTTACGTCAGGGCTTTTGTCCTTACTCTCTCTCTCTTAGTGCCGCACTGACCACTTTTGACCTCTACCCGACGCATTTTGAAAGTAAATATTTTGTTCTACATTCTAAACTTTGTGAATGCTCATGTTTCCATACTAGTATATGTTCTCTGCTTACTGAGTTATCTCACCCTTTATCTCCACCATATTTTTCAAATGATTTGAGTGTTTTAGTTGATGATAAAAAATATGGAGCATGGGTGAGATTATTTAAATATAGTGGATTAACCATAAAAGGACGGCATGGTTATTGGAGAATATTATTCAAGTAAATTTGTCGTGTTATGATGACATGATATGTTGAGAGGTTGAGATTTATATTAAGACTTTGTGGTATTTTTAGTTAATTATTTTGGAATAGTTGGGTTAAAACACTAAGATATATGTGTAATTGAGAATTTGGAGCTTATATCTATATGGTAAGATAGGATTTTAAATAACAAGAAGTAACTCTCTGACGCATCTAGGACCGGGGCGTTACACTGACGTACTCACACTCGGTCAAAAGGGCTGGCTATGTGATGCAATAACTAGTAGGGAGCCCATGGTGTTTAGGGGAGCCGTGAGGTGTCCATCTACATTGTTATTGGATAAAAGGTACTTTTACATGACTATTTTTGCTACTCTATTACATGAATACATGATGAATGATCTTGAAACGAATACAAGAACGAAAGAATTTTTTGGTCAAGTTCATATCCATGCATTCATACTCATGGTTTGCCCCTGCATGCTTATGCTATCTTCTTGTATGTTACTGGTTTAACTTGCTGACTTTATTGAAATCTTACCACAATAGTTTTCACTACCATCCTCCAGAATGGTAGAAGTTGTGATAGATTTGGGCGATAGCTATGGGGAAATACAAGCAAGAGGATCCCCCACCAATTAAGGAGGCCCCTAAGAGCCTCGAGCGCTCCACGAAGCCAATAGTAGAGGAAAGGCTAGAGGCAGCTGATAAATTCATTAGTGAAGTATTAAATCTTTTCGAGAACTTGCGGAAGATTATAGAAAAAGACAAGCCCAAATAGGATGTTTTTGGAGGTTTTGTATAAACAGTACTTTGAGATTTATGGTGAACTAAGTACTAAGGGTTGTGGTTTAAAACCCTCAATATGTATCAGGAGCTTTGAACAAGTACTTTGGGATTTTCAGTAGTTACTTTATTTGGTACCATACTTTGCTCTATCTTTACTTAGAATTGAACATTTTTTCACTGCAATTATTGCATATTGCTAGTAACATGTTAGGTGCAGTGCATATTAGCTGTCATGATCGAGGGGTGTGTAGCCTTTAGTTACACGTGTCTTCGTCCAATCCCATACGGGGTCTCGTGCATCACACTCCCAGTCCTATGTAAGAGGACAAGGATCCTCCTGCATGTTGGACACCCCATACCTTTCCCACGTGGAATTGTTTTTTTGTGTCACCGTTTCTTGACAAACAAATGTTACAGAGAGCTGAGAGACTAAGCTTTTACAGTTTTGTACTCCATGTTCATTTTTTCATAAAAGGCAAACCCTAGCAACCAGCACAAGAAGGAATTTTTTATCGATTAACCCATATTATAATTCTAGCTCCAGAACTCCTGAAGAAGTGCTTACAGAGACTTCTACTCAATTTCACAGTAGAGACAGTATCAAGCTGTTTTCTGCCTCGATCATATCCCACTTTGGTTATGATGGAAAATAATCAATTGATATATTATAAGCTTCGGCGTAACAAAATAAAATAAAAAATCGTTTTCTTGTAGTCTTATATCTCACAGCATGCTTGGCAGAAGCATCTCCGAATCAACTTTGTTTCTTTGACGTATACAACTGTCCTTGGAGTTATACAGTTCGGACGCCGAATAGAACAAGTCAGCATTGTTTTTAACACCCCCCACTTGGCAATCTGTCGTTAAGCCGGCCTTCACATCCCCCGTTCCTTAAAATACTCCCACCAATCCTTTTCCTTCACTTCCTTTCGTGTTCCTCTACATGGGTTTTCCTTTTTCTCCAAAACCCACCAACAATATCAAAAGCCGAGAAGTTTGAGGCTTAAAGATTGTAATCAGGAACAAGTGCTCACAATGGACAGGCTTATAAGCTTAGAGCCATCAAACCTTGTTCCTATCCTCATCGAACATGGTCAGAAATGTTACGGTGTCCTCACCTTGCGAAACGTTATGTACACCATGCCGGTCGCGTTTCGGCTTCAACCACTGATCAAAACCCGTTACACTATCAGGCCGCACACGGGAATCATATCTCCTCTCGCAACTCTCACTGTAGAGATTATTTATCATCTCCCACCGGGTTCCAATCTTCCACACTCCTTCCCTCGTAACGATGATCCGTTCCTTTTGCATAGCGTTGTGGTTCCAGGCGCAGCCATCAAGGAACCGTCATCCACGTTTGATGCTGTTTCAAATGAATGGTTCACAGCAAAGAAGAAGCAAGTTTTCATAGACAGTGGTATCAAAACCATGTTCGTTGGCCCGCCGGTTTTGGCTCAACTTGTGGCCGATGGTTCCATGGATGAAATTAGGGAGGTTCTTGAGAAGAGTGACCCGGCGTGGAGGGCGGTGGATTCCATTGACGCGCATGGCCAAACTTTACTTCATTTGGCCATCGCTCAAAGCCGAGCAGATCTTGTCCAATTACTACTCGAATTTGAGCCGGACGTAGAGGCTCAGAGTCGATCAGGGTCCAGCCCACTTGAATCCGCGGCAGCCTCAGGAGAAACCCTGATAGTGGAGCTATTATTGGCTCATAGAGCTAGCACAGAACGGTTGGAGACCTCTACTTGGGGCCCTATACACCTTGCGGCCGGAGGTGGTCACACGGAGGTGTTGAGGCTCCTCTTACTCAAGGGGGCTAATGTGGACGCACTCACAAAGCACGGGAACACGGCTTTACACCTTGCAGTCGAGGAGCGCAGGAGGGATTGCGCGAGGCTTTTGTTGGCAAACTGGGCGAACCCCGACGTCCGTAACACCGAAGAAGCTGACACGCCGCTGCATATCGCTGCAGGCATAGGTGACGAGCAGATGGTCAAGCTTTTGTTACAAAAGGGAGCCAACAAAGATATCCGAAACAGGGTTGGAAAAACCGCTTATGATGTTGCTGTCGATTACGGCCACAACCGGCTTTTCGATGCGCTCAAACTTGGGGACAGTCTATGTGTTGCTGCTCGGAAGGGAGAAGTAAGAACAATCCAAAGACTTCTTGAAAATGGCGCGGTTATAAACGGGCGAGACCAGCATGGCTGGACAGCGCTGCATAGAGCCTCATTCAAAGGAAAAATAGATGCAGTTCGAGCTCTACTGGAGAAAGGCATTAGTATTGATGCTAAAGATGAAGATGGTTACACGGCATTGCACTGTGCAGTGGAGTCGGGACAAACTGAAGTGATAGAGCTGATAGTAAAGAAGGGAGCGGATGTGGAAGCTCGAACCAACAAGGGTGTCACTGCACTGCAAATAGCTGAGTCGCTGCACTACATAGGGATTACTAGGATATTACTCGTTCACGGAGGTGCGGCCACCAACGATAATATGATACTTGTTCCAGCAATATCCCCGCCGGTTCCATTCGGAAACAAAATGCGCGGGCCACAAGATCAGGCAGAGATGGGCGGGCTGAAAAAGAAGTCGAGTAGAACCAAAGCGCCTCGGGGTAGCTTGGATAGGCCAGTGCCGTTGGCAGTGCTCTAGCTATAGCTAGTAGATCGGGCATACATACATATATGAGCTTTTTGTTTTAATTTTCTTGTTCTCCTTCGGTGTCCAACATTAGAGCATCTTTTATTTAATTTATTTATGGCTAAAATTGTGGAAGATATAGACTCGTATTTAAAGCCTCTTGCTACAAATCCCTGAGAAATTACATGAAGGTTCGACGTTTGTGTATACGACTCGGTCTTGCACTACTGGTTTTGTGTCTTTATTTCATGCTGTACGTCCATATTGCTGCGCTCGATGGATTTTGGTAATTAACCTTGTAAGATGATCAGCCGTTCTTGTAGATCATTTGAACATCATGAAATTCAAGTCTTTATGCTATTTAAAGTGTATCAACAAAATAAACCTTAGAGATAACTAATTGTCATCTATTATTTCCTCTCCTATTATTGGTGTTTTATTTCTTTCAAAAGTCATACTTAGATAGTACTTATCATGCGTAAATTAATATACATATAATTTATATAGATGACTTTCCTCAACCACCCTTATTTTTTTTTAATTATAATACAATAAACAAACTAATTAAATAATGCAGAAAACTCTGCTTGGGATAAAACTTCACGGCATCCGGCCACTTGGAATATTGAACAGCAACTTGCCTAGCTTGGTCACGTACCTAGTCATGGAAAGTCACGGTTTTTTATTTGAGCCTGATGCATTCCTGGTGTTCATTCACTAAGTTGGAATTAGCACCGAGTATAAAATAATTCGGATGAAGGGAGGTGCTAGCATGGGCTTTGTCCCTACTTCGCGACAAAATTTTCAATGCCTGACACCCATTGGGAGGAGATTTGTCCCCCTTATTCTGCCAAGTGCAGCACCTAACTGTGAGAGGTGCGTTGATATTGATGGGCGAGATGCCTTCTCGTCTCCAAGTACCGCAGCCCATACAAATCGACAAAAATAGTATTCCAAAAAGTGAAACTAGTTCTTAACGAGAATGTCCGAATCTCTCCTCTCTCTTGACGACGGATTTTACGCATCACTTTAAATGGTAGTTAGATGATCTGTAATCGGTATGAGAAAGAAAAACACATAATTACAATGATATTTAATGCGAGTCGGTGTTCATGCCTGGCCTACCTAAACGAATGGCCGGGTGAGGATAAATTTAGAATAAAACAGAGAGATTTGGATTGTTTGGATTGAGAAATCCACTAATCTCATCTCATTTCATTTCATGATTACAATTTTTCTAAACTTTTACAAAAAGTATAATAAATAATTCAACTTTTTCAAATTTTAAAACAAAAATAATACTAAAAAAATAATATTTTATTTAACTTTTATCTCAACTCACTATCCAAATATCTCTTAAAATATGAGGAACTAACCCACTCTCCTTCCTACATTAATCATGGTCTATTAATTACCTCGGCTTCCCAAATATTAACAATCTACTCCTAACTACATGGCCCACTATCCTATAGCTCTTTTCTCTCAACCCTTTGAACAATAAAAGGCCTCTCAGCTTCCCCTCCGTCAAGAAACACCTTTCTAACCCCATGAGACTAGGAGTTAGGGTTGGGCAGCAGGGCACTACCACCCGCCACCCCCTCCAGCATCCACCTGGCCAAGACGACGATCCCCATTCATAGACGAGGGCATGTGAGCTGATGCCCACACGTAGCTAGGAGCCAGGGGCAGGGCTCAGGCTTGGGTGGGTTTATCCCATCCACCCGGCCTAGTCCATATATATATACATATATATTAAAAAAATAAACTCCCTAAAATGACGTCGATTTATCATAAGATTCATTTTTTAAAAATAAAATGACATAAACGATGTCATTTCAAAGTTAGGTTTAGGCCCTTGTCTCTTTCTTTCCTATCCCTCTCTTTCCTCTCTGGCTCTTTTAATCTCTCTTCCTCCCCCTGTCGCGCTCTCTCTTTCTCCTTTACGCCGGCACGACGACACATCCATCCTCATCTTGATCTCCTCCTCCTCCTCGGCCCTCCTCTACTTCTTCTTCTCCACATTCTTGAAGCACGAATGGCAACGGAACCACAACCACAAATGACCATGGGTTTGCTAAGAGACCCGCGGTCATTCGTGGCCTTTTTCATTTCACAGATATGTTGTATTTTGATTGTTTTGGAATTTTTTCCCTTTTGGTGTGGATGAATGTGGATTTGTTAATGTTCTTTAGTTATTTTGGATTTTTTTTTTCTTTTTGCCATATTATTTTTCTTTAGTTTTCCTCTTTTCGTGAATGGCTGATAGCAAATCTCACTATAAGAAAAATAATTACTTTGAACAATAGTTTTTGTTGCAAAAATTCATTTTCGTCACAAATATCTTGTCTAGAATAAATATTTTTCTTGTAGTGTCAACTGCATCAGTAACACTAAAGAGCTACTATGATGACTTGAATTTTTGTCAAAATCCTCACATGTTATTTTATCTATTTGATTTAGCTTAGTTAGATTTCGGTCTAATATCTTAACAAGACCAGGACATGTTAGGGCCATGAAAACCACTTGGACTTGATAGCAATGGCGTCCAAGCCCAATAGAGGCCCATATAGGCTAAGTGGCATTCGGTTTTTAAGGGGCAAAAAGGGGTTTAAGGAAACCCCTAACTAGGATTTAGGGCATGGAGGCGCCTACTTAGAAGGAGAATGATTTTTTTTTTCTTTTTTTTTTTTTTTTTGTGTTTTTCCTAGAAATCTCATCATTTGAAACCTATGGAAGAAGCATTCTTTGTTAGCACATAGTTACCACTTGACAAGCATTCACTCAGGTTTCTAGAAGAAGCCAAAGAGATGGAAGAGGATGTAGGCTCGGTACATTTAGGGGCACACACCCATCTCACCTACCCACATGCCAGATTTTAAAACAGGGATGATACAGTTACTCCTTACATTTCATGGCTTAGAAAATAAAAATTCATATGTGTACTTTGAGGAAGTAGTTGCGACTTTTCATAGTCAAAATGCAACTGATGACGTTGTGAGACTTAAGTTCTTTCCTTTCTCTTTGAAGGATAGAGCTAAGAGTTGGCTATACTCGCTGAGACCCCAATCTGTTGGGTCATGGAATGAGATGACTAAGGTCTTCTTTAATAAATATTTTCCCCAACATAAGACCAACGCTTTAAAAAGGAAAATCTCCACCTTTGTACAAAACGATAGTAAGACTTTGTATCAGTCTTTAGAGAGATTTAAGGAGTTGTTGAGTATGTCCTCACAATGGGTATGAGAATTGGCACTTAGTGAGCTATTTTTATGAGGGAGTTACACCTAGAGAGCGCCAATTTGTGGAGATGATGTGTAATAGTGAGTTCTTACAGAAAGATCCTGATGAGGCCATTGAATACCTCAATGAGCTTGCTGAAAAAGCTCACACTTGGACTAGACCTAGTGCTACTGAAAGTACAAATAGGTCACGACTTGCAGGAAACCCAAATGATGGTGGAATTTACCTTCTTAGGGAAGAGGATAACCTAAAGGCTAAGGTTGAGATGCTCACTAGGGAGCTAGAGGTGTTAAAGACTAAGGACTTAAAGCCAACACTCGTGGCTAATCATGCAGAGTCTCTTGGACCATGTTTTGTGTGAGGCAGGGTAGATCACCTCGCCTAAGAGTGTCCCACACTTGCTAAGATGAGAGGGATGTATGAGGAATAATGTAATGGCTTAGATATGTACAAGAAGCCTTTTACACCTTACTCTGATACCTATAATCCGGGGTGGCGTAATCGCCCCAATTTTAGCTGGAAGTCTGAAAACTAGCTGCCAGCACAACCCCCTAGATCATATCCTATACCATATCATGCACCTTCATCTTCTATGAGTCATTTAGAAGACACTTTGCATGCTTTTATTGAAACACAGGGTAAGACTAACCAAAAGTTTGAATATTTTATTAGGTTGTGGAAGAAAACAAGGAGATAAAGAGCCAAGTGTCCAAAATGATAAGCTCGTTGAGTGTGAATGAGCCAGGTAAATTCCCTTCTCAAGCTCAGTCCGCACCCCATGGTCAATACATGGCACAAGAGAATTTGAAGGATGTGAATGCCATTGTGACAAGAAGTGGTAAGTCATTACACATCTCAACAACGAACAAATCAGAGGATGTGGAAAAGGATCAAGATAGTAGTGATGCCAAGCCACCCTAGGAACCTGAGGTGAAAAAGAGCCCTGTTAAGGTACTATTCCCTCAAGCTTTAAAATCAAGCAAGCGAACTCTAGATCCAAACAATGAAATCCTAGAGAATCTAAGGCAAGTAAAAATCAATCTTCCTCTTTTGCATGTGACTAAACAACTTCTTACATATGCAAAAGTTCTCAAGGATTTTTGTACAGTTAAGAGGAAGTACCATGTGAAGAAGACAACATTCCTGACAGAGCAAGTTAGTGCTCTAATTGATTAGGGGATTCCTCCCAAGTACAAGGATCCTAATTGTCCAATCATTGCATGCAGCATTGGAGATCACGAGTTTGGGCAAACTTTGCTAGATTTAGGAGCTAGCGTGAATCTAATGCCATATTCTATTTATTTGCAGTTGGGGTTGGGAGAAATCAAACCAACCACTGTGGTATTGCAATTGGTTGACCGTTTAATCAAAATACTCCGGGATGTGGTAGAGGATGTTCTAATTCAAATAGACAAATTTTATTATCCTGTTGATTTCCTAATCCTTGACACTATTTCTATTGTTGATACTACTTTTAAAATCCTTTAATACTACTTTTGGAAACATGACGCTCAAGATGAATATCTTCTATATTGCAAAACAGCCAGAAGATGATGAGGACAGCCACCAGACGTACATGATTGACTCACTCATGGATAGGGGAGTTTCTATAGCTCATGATTTTGATCCCCTTGAGTATTTTCTTATTAATTCTAAGTTTGATTCTATCAGTGATCCATCTAATGTAATTGATATTTGTGCTATTTGTTATAGAACTCGGGATTATGGCCCTCGGGCATGGCAACCAAAGTTTGAGGAGTTGCCTGAGAAAGGTGAAAAACAAATTCCTTCGAGTGTAGAAGCACCCAAAGTTGAATTAAAGCCTCTGCCTAAGGGTTTAAAGCATGTGTTCCTTGGTCCAGGTGATACTTTTCCTATTATTATCTCATCCGAATTGTCTGAGTCTCAAGGTGAGAAATTAATTCAGACCCTAAAGGCAGGTTTCGGAGTTGAGATGAGAATTTTGTGTTTTGTTTTAAAGTTTAAAATATTATTTTTTAGTTTTGGGATTTAAAAAAGTTAATTGGAATTTGAAAAAATTGTATTAGGATTTGAAAAAGTTGAATTATTTATTATATTTTTTATGGGGATTTGAAAAATGTGTAATGATGAGTTGAGATGAAATGAGAATTTTTGACTCCCAAACCTGCCTTAAGTAAGCATAAGTCAACCTTAGCTTAGAGCATTGCTGATATAAAAGGTGTTAGTCCCCTAGTCTGTTCTCATAAAATTAATTTGAAAGAAATAACTTGCCCTCGTAGAGACCCCCAGCGTAGGCTTAATCCCACTATGAAAGAAGTGGTGAAGAATGAAGTGTTGAAACTATTAGACACAGGAATCATATATCCTATTGCTGATAGTAAATGAGTAAGTCCTACATAGGTTATTCCTAAAAATTCAAGTGTTACTGTGGTAAAGAATGACTTGGGAGAGTTAGTCCCTACAAAACTTGTGACTGGGTGGAAGATGTACATTGATTACAGAAAATTGAATGCTGCCACCCGGAAAGACCATTTTCCTCTCCCTTTTATTGATCAAATTCTTGAGCGTGTGGATGGTCATCCTTTCTATTGTTTCTTGGATGGTTATTCTGGTTATTATCAAATTGAAATTGCATTAGAGGACCAGGATAAAACCACTTTCACTTGTCCTTTTGGTACTTATGCTTTTCGTAGAATGCCATTTGGATTGTGTAATGCACTTGCTACTTTTCAACGTTGCATGATGAGCATTTTTAGTGACATGATTGAAAATTGCATGGAAGTCTTTATGGATAACTTGACTGTTTTTTAATCTTCTTTTGATGCATGCTTATTGAATTTGGAGAGAGTGTTGACTCGTTGTGAGGAGAAGAAATTAGTTTTGAATTGGGAGAAATGCCACTTTATGGTACCTTTAGGTATTGTCTTAGGACATATTATTTCTTCTAGGGAGATAGAGGTTGATCAATCTAAGATTGAATTAATCTTTAAATTGCCTACACCTAGGACAGTAAAGGATGTGAGATCGTTTCTTGGTCAGGCGGGCTTTTGTAGGAGGTTCATATAGAATTTTTCCACCATATCTAGACCACTATGTGACCCCCTAGCTAAAGATGCCCTATTTGAGCGGACACAAGCTTGTCAAAAGGCATTTAAAACGCTAATTAGCAAGCTTACCTCACCATCCATAATGCAATCACCTGATTGGACTTAACCTTTTGTGATCATGTGTGATGCCAGTGACTTTACTGTGGTTGCTGTTCTTGGTTAGTGAAGGGAGGGAAGCCTTTTTTCATTTTGCTCAGATGAATTACTCCACCACTGAAAAAGAGTTGCTAGCTGTAGTGTTTGCTTTGGATAAGTTTGATGCTTACTTGATTGGTTCTCCTATTATTATTTTCATAGATCATGCAGCCCTTAAGTACCTTCTTACAAAGAAGGATGCTAAGGCGTGATTAATACGGTGAATTTTACTTTTGCAGGAATTTGACATCACCATCAAAGACAAGAAAGGAGTGGAGAACCTAGTGGCTGACCATCTCTCAAGGCTCACATTTGAGGACAATTCTAACCACCTACCAATCAGGGATGATTTTTCCAATGAGCATTTACTTTCTATTACTTCTCTACCATGGTTCACTCACATTGTGAATTATTTGGCTTCAGTTGAGATACTGGTGGATTGGAGCGCTCAGGACAAGAGGAAGTTCATGATTGAGGTACGTAATTTCTATTGGGATGACCATTTTCTTTTCAAATACTACCCTGACCAAATTTTAAGGCATTGCATCCCTGATGAGGAGATTACTAATGTCTTGGAATTTTGTCACTCCCAAGTTTGTGGAGGCCACTTTTCAATGAAGAAAACCGTTGCAAAAATTCTACAATGTGGATTTTATTGGCCCACCTTGTTTAAAGATGCAAACATCTATTGTCGCTCATGTGAACAGTGTCAAAAGTTAGGAATTATGTCTCATCGTAATATGATGCCCTTAAACCCAATTTTAGTGATTGAAATTTTTTATTGTGAGGGCATTGATTTTATGGGACCATTTCCTCCTTCTTTTGGATATCAATATATTATTGTGATAGTAGATTATGTGTTAAAATGGGTAGAGGCAGTAGCTTGCAGGAGCAATGATAATAGGACGGTAATTAAATTTCACAAAGAGAATGTGTTATCTCGATTTGGTACACCACATGCTATGTTATCTCACACATTTTGGCAACCGTTCTTTTGAGGCTTTGATGAAAAAATATGGGGTGGTACATAAGATCTCTACTGCCTACCACTCCCAGACAAGTGGACAGGTAGAACTTGCCAACAACGAACTAGTTGATGCGCTTTGGGCCTACTGTACAACTTTGAAAACTCCCTTAGGCATGTCACCTTATAGGCTTGTTTTTGGAAAGCCTTGCCACTTACCTGTGGAGCTCGAGCATCGAGCTTATTGGGCCATTAAGTATTTCAATTTTAACATGGGAGAAGTAGGTTAGCTTAGAAAGTTTCAGTTGACCGACTTAGAGGAGTTGAGAAATGATGCTTATGAGAACTCTAAAATCTATAAGGTTAAAATAAAAATGTTCATGACAAAAATATTTTGAGAAAAACGTTTAAGCCTAATGATCGAGTGTTCTTATATGATTCTAGACTCCATAGCACCTAAGAAAACTTCGATCTAGGTGGACCGGCCCTTTTGTAGTAAATAACATTTTTGCAAATAGGGCGGTAGAAATAGAAGATCCTAAGGATAGTCATATCTTTAAAGTAAATGGTCAACGCCTTAAAGTATTAATTGATAGGTAAGTTTCGGGAGTGGAAGACATTCCACTTTTGGATGCGGTCTATCAACCTTGACCACACCACGCAGGTATGTTTTTCTTTATTTGTTTTGTTTGTTTTGTTTGTTGTTGTTTTCTTTCTTTTTATTTGCAGGTTAGTTTCATTTTGTCATTTCAGGTTACCATCTTTGGTGCTTAGCAAGCTACCCATGTCACTCATTAGGTGTATTCTACCTTTTTTAGCTACTCCTTATTCAATTTTGAGTCTTAAATATTGAGGACAATGTTTCATTTAAATTTGGGGCTGGTGGTGCAAATTCAGTATTTAAAATGCTTATTGAAACTTTGTGGCATATTTTCATGTGTCAATATTTTTTTAAAAAATTTTTTGCAACACACGTGCATCATTTTCACACGTGTACTCATTCTCATTCATAGCCATCTTCGTGAATTCACCAAACCCACCATAATCATTTTTTTGCTGAAGCATTCACAGAACCCCTAATGCACTCATCCAAGCTTTGTGGTAAGATGGTGGTTTGACACATATAGCTAGAGAACTCTTTTGCTCAAGTATTCATGTCAGTTTTGGAGAGGATTGAGAGCCTAGAAATGCAGTAAATTGTGATAAGCGTTCATTGATTTTTTTGAATTGGGCACTTCTTTTGAGAGTATTATTGTATGGTTTGTGGTATAATGGCGGATATACTTGGGATATGATGAATGTCAATTTAGGATTAACGTTTGAGCCTCTAAAGCCAACCCTTTGAATTATAGATCCCTAGTAGCCAACTTTGAGCCACGAAACATATATAGCCTTTTTTTCTTCATATACCTACATTATCCATACCTCTCCACATTGGAGTATAATCTATACACTGATTTTTCCTACCGTTGTTACTTTCAAGTATATACTAGATGTTGAATTCTTTTCTTTTTTGCAAGGAATAAAAAAAAAGAAAAAAAAAAGAAAAAAAAAGAGAGAGATAAAAAGGGGAAGAACATGAGTTATAAGGTGTTTAAGTGAGTGAGCTTCAAAGGAAAAAATACCAAGGCTGGGTAGAAATAGCAGAATATCAGGGTGACATATACTTGTTCACCAAATTGTTGAGCTGAAAATAGAAAAGTAACAAATAAAAAAATAAAAGGCGTAATTTGGTGATTTGAAAGGTTGAAGAGTATATCAAGTGAGAGATGTGGTTTATTGAGACGTTCAATAAGATTCCTTAGGTATGTACTTTGAAGTTTTTGAATCTGTTCCCTTTTCTTGTCATATAGCCTAACCTAAGCCACATTACAACCTTTTGTTTTGACTATTCTGATCCCAAGTAAGCCTGTGGAAAGAATGGTCGAATTCTCAATTGTTAGTATTCCTATCATAAGATCAATGCTTGCCTGTTGCTTGTTCATAATTACCTAAATCTTCCTGTGGTTGTGTGTACACCCCTTGTCAACCCCATAGAGAGAACCCTTACACGAAACATTATTATATCCGTGAGTTATGGAGATGAACCTTTTGCTTAAGACGTTCTTGATGTTGCATGTCTCCTGGCTAGTGGTAAGATGGTTATGTCTTGGAGAACACACACACACTCTGTGAATTGCTATAAGTAGATTGATCTTGATGGGTTATTGGATTCCTTAATTTGCTTTGATATGTGAATCTGGAAAATGTGAATTGATGGGCTATTTTAATATTTTTTTAGTCTCTTTCATCTCTTTTGCATAGAAATTGCTACGGACTTACAATAAGCAAGTTGAGGGGTGTGATGAGTGTACGAAAGTGTACTCTAAATACCCTATTATTGGACTAGATTGGTAAAATATGAATAGAAATGATAAGAATTAATGTGTATTCTTGAATTAGAAAAAAATATTAGTGACACTAAATTGACGAAACTCGCAATTCTTCTCTCTGCCTTTCCTAGTGGGAGGCTGAGGTGAAGTGGGGAAGATCACATCTTTCCTAACAGAATAGTGGTGGGAACTAGAGTTCATACATAGTAGAAGGGAGGTTACATAGCAAAGAGACAGAAGAGCACAGTGGTCTACGGAGGTGACGAATTTCAGAGGCGGAGTTGTTTGGGCAACGAAAATTACAGAGGCAGATTCAGGTGTGAAGGTGAAGGAGATTTTTTGGAGATGAATGAAATAGAGGAACAATGGGGGAGATTCTGCTTGACAGAGGAGGAAGGGGAAGCTATAGTCATTGATGATTCTGTCAATGAGGAAATATGGTACAAGGGTGACTGTAGTTTAGTGGGGGAAGCTATGTATGGAGAGAAGTATTTGCAGAATGGTTATCGAAGAAACCATGAAGAAGGTTTGGAGAATAAGCAAACTTGCTAAGTTTACTGAGATAGGGAATAACATGTTTTCTATAACCTTTGCTAACCAAGTAGGTAAGCAACGAGTATGGAGGGGAAAACCATGGCTGTTTGACTCACATCTTCTAGCCTAAAACTGTTCGATGAATATACACCACCACTGAAAATGAAGTTTGATAAGGAAAGCTTTTGGATCCAAATGCATAACATGCCCCTAGCATGTATGAATGAGGATCATGGAAAGCAGATAAGGAACACCATAGGTTCAGTAGAAGAGGTGGATGTAAAAGAGGATGGGAGTGGGTGGGGTAAGTTTCTAAGGGTCCTTATTAATATTGATTTTATGAAACCCCTGGCCAAAGGTAGGACAATCACAGTGAAAGATGAAAGGTTTTGGATTCCAGTGAAATATGAAAAGTTGCCCAGAATCTGTTTTGAGTGTGGTTGTATAATGCATGGCACGAAGGATTGTGCAGGGAAGGGGGGAGAAGCAATAGTTTGGTGTTTGGATAAGGGCTAAAACAAAAATGGGGACTAAAGTAAAAATAAGAGAAGGAGGTGTTGAGGGAAGGTGAAAAGTAGAGAGTAAGGGAGCTGAATGGGAACAGGTAGATAAGCATAAGGAGGAGGGAGAGAAATCTAAGAGGGATGAGGGAGAACTAAACAATGAAGAAGGGAAAGAGAATAGGGTGAATTCATACACAGAAGGGGGGGGGGAGATGAAGAGAGTACAGCAGGGGAAGAAGGAAGAGTAGTAGTAGTAAGAGGGGTAGAGGAGATTAAGGAAAAAGACACAACTAATAAGGGCAATTTGTTCAATAACATTCTGGTGAAGGGGAGGTGGAAAAGAACACTTAGAGAGAGAGGAGGAAACATACAAGGGGGCTGGGTATATAACTAGGAAAAGAAGGAAGGAAGCGGGATTGGGGTTAGAAGCAGATTTAAAGAAGAACAAGAAAGGGAAGCTGTGTGAGGAAGGTTCAGAGATTATATCTCAACTTTTAGTGGTGGAGGCTGGTGACCAGCCCCACCAATCCCAATGAAAACCTTAAGTTGGAACTGTCGGGGGCTTGGAAACCCCCGTACAGTTCAAGATCTCTGCCAAATGGTGGAGGAAAAGAAACCCGATATAGTTTTCTTAATGGAAACTAGGTTGAAAGCCAGTAAGTTTGAAGGTTTGAAGAGGAGAATGAAGTGTGAAGGATGTTTTGTAGTTGAACCTGTGGGATTAAAAGGGGGATTGGCAATTTTATGAATAATAGAGTGCAGCTAGAAGTAATGAATTATACCCAAAGACATATAAACATTTTGATATCAAATGAGGAGGACAGCTCGAGGTGGCTACTGACCTGTTATTATGGACATCCTGAAACTCACAAAAGGGCTGAAGCTTGGGATATGCTAGCTTCACTAAAGCCAAAAGGGGATCAAGGGTGGTCTGTGTTAGGAGATTTCAATGAGATCCTAACCCATGATGAGAAGGTAGGGGGAAGACCTAGACAAGAGAAACTTATGGAAAATTTCGTAAGGGTACTGGAAAAGGGGAACCTGACAGATTTAAAGTGGAAGGGCAGCAAGTTCACTTAGACTAACAGGCATGAGGATGATACTTTCACCAAGGAAAGGTTGGATAGGGTACTAGCAAACTCTAGTTAGGCCCAATTGTTCAAGGATTATTGGGTGGAAGTATTAACTAGGAGAAGTTCTGATCACAAACCAATTCTATTGGTTATGAACAGAAGGGATACAAACATGTGGAAGAGGAGTAAAATTTTCAAATATGAAGCGAGTTGGCATAAGGAAGAGGGTTGTGAAGAAGTTATTAAGAAGGCTTGGGAGGACAATGAAGGAAGGAGAGAGTCACAAAAACCTATATTGGAACAAATGGAGGAATGCAGAGGTGCACTTTTGAGCTAGAGCAAACAATTTAGCAAGGACAAAAGTGAGGAAGTAAAAGAAAAATCTGAGGCTTTGAAGAGGCTAGAAGATGAAGAGAGTAGTCAGAACTCAGCTGAGATAAAGAAACTAAAGAAAGAAATTGAAGATCTACTTGAGAAAGAGGACATTAAATGAAAACAAAGAGCCAAAAGAAACTGGTACACTTATGGAGACAGAAACACCCAGTACTTCCATGCTTGTGCAAACCAGAGGAGACAAAAAAATATCATCAAACAGATTGAAGATGGGCAAGGGAGGATTTATAAGGGTCAATTGATAAGGCTTCCAAAGCTTACTTTGAGAACTTATTTACTTCAACTCAACCAAGCATAGCAAACCTGGTGGATTGTCTGAAACACTTGGAGCCTCGAGTTACAAGGGAAGCAAATGGCAAACTGCTTAGGCCTTTTTGCATGGTGGAGATCGAGGAAGCAGTCAAGAGCATGGCACCTTTGAAGTCCCCAGGACAAGATGACTTTGGAGCTTGCTTCTATCAAAACCATTGGGGAATAGTTGGAGGTGATGTGTGTGCAGCAGTGTTAGAATTTCTTAATGGTAACTCTTCTTTTCATCTTGTCAACTCAACCTACATTGCTCTTATTCCCAAGAAGAAAGACCCCAAATTAGTCACTAAATACAAGCCCATTAGCCTGTGTAACGTGTTTTATAAAATTATATCCAAAGTGATTGTTGACAAATTCAAAGGAGTTTTGACAGAAATTATCTCAAACAATCAAAGTGCCTTTATTCCTGGTAGAATCATAACTAATAACATAATGATTGCTTATGAAATCTTGCATAGTATGAAGGTTGGGAAGAAGGGGAAGCAAGGGAATATGGCCATCAAGCTTGACATGTCCAAAGCTTATGATAGAATAGAGTGGCCTTTTGTGAAAGTTGTCATGAAGAAGCTTGGGTTCTGTGATGAGTGGACAGATCTAGTTATGAAATGTATCACCACAGTTTCTTACTTAGTGTTAGTTAATGGTGAGCCAAGTGCAAAAATTCTTCCTTCAAGGGGATTGAGACAAGGGGATCCCTTATCCCCTTACTTGTTCATTTTGTGTGTCGAGGGACTGAGCTCATTACTTAACTACTCAGATTTGCAAGGGGAAACCAAAGGGGTCACAGCTGTGAGAGGGGATCTCAAAGTAAATCACTTGCTATTCGCAGATGACTGTCTCTTATTTGGGAGAGCTAGTGTGGAGGAACAGAAGACCTTGCAAGTGTTGTTAACAAGATATGAGAGAGCTTCTGGGCAATTTCTGAATAAAGATAAGACTGCAGTTTACTTTAGTTCCAATACACCTGAGGGAGACAGAAACTCAATCCTAAGGGAAGGGGGATCTCTGGTACAAGGTATTTTTGAAAAATATTTAGGTTTACCCACCATGGTTGGTAGATCCAAGTATAACACCTTTAGATGTATTAAGGAGAGAGTGTGGCAGAAAATTAATAGTTGGAAGAATTATTTTCTTTCGGGGGCAAGCAAGGAGATCATGATCAAGGATGTTTTACAAGCCATACCTTCCTACACAATGAGTGTCTTCAAGTTGCCTAACAAACTTTTCAAGGAGATAAATTTTATGCTCTCTAAGTTCTGGTGGGGAAATCTATAAGAAACCAAAGGCATTCAATGGAGAAGTTGGGAAAAAATGGGGAAAGCCAAAGGTAAGGGAGGGTTGGGTTTTAGGGACATGACAAGTTTTAATTTAGCCCTCCTAGCAAAATAGGCATGGAGGTTATTGCACAATCCTCAGTCTTTGGTAGCCAAGATTTACAAAGAAAAATACTTTAAACATTCTTCCATCATAGAAGCCAGATTAGGGAATGCTCCTTCTCTGATGTGGAGGAGCATTTGGAGTTCATGGGATCTTCTAAATGAGGGGTTAAGGTGGAAAGTAGGGAATGGAGCAAATGTGACGCCCCGACTCCCACGTATAAAAAGCCTAGGGAATCGTGACGTCAGAATGATGACAACCCGGGTCATACATCCCAACGATACGTACTCAAGTGTGTGCAACGTGCCACCAGAGCACCAAAGAGTCGCAGCGGTTAAAATAAATAAATATACTAAGTACCAGAATTTTATTTAATACAAAAAATTATCCAAAATAAATATCCATAATTATAGCAAAAGCCAAATATATAAACAGGCGAGAAATAAATTTCATAACCCAAAACAGCAGCAACCCCATGCCACCTTCTCTAGGGAGCCGATCCCACAAGCTCCACAACCTCACCTGCACCAAAATCTACAGTACCATAAAATGGTACTGCAGGTAAGTAACAATCCAAACAATCTCAAAGATTAAAATACATTAATGCTACCAACCATGCATGCATATGATGTACTATGCACCGGATCCAAACTATCATTTTTCTCCGAAAAATAAATATTTTCCAACGCACGCCAAAATCTCATTTTGGCCCAAAATATTTCCAGAAAATATTCGTATAAAAATATTTATAGGACACTGTAGGCAGGAATCATAGGCGAGACTCTACCACCGTCCCTGCTTACCACAATCCCTACCGAATGCATCGTAGGCGGGAATCACAGGCGGGACTATACCACCATCTCTGCTTACCACCATCCCTACAGTTCCTTTCCACACAATGGGTACCCTTTAGAGCACTATAGGCGGGAATCACAGGCGGGACTCTACCACCATCCCTATCGCGTGCACCGTAGGCGGGAATTGCAGGCGGGACTACACCACCATCCCTGCTTACCACCATCTCTACGCGTACACCCTAGGCGGGAATTGCAGGTGGGACTATACCACCATCCCTACAGTCTCTTTTCTTTTAAATCACATAAAAACTCAGTTTTTTATAAACACATAAACATGAATGCAATTACACGAAAACCCAGTTTTCAATTTTACAAACATGAACATGCGTGCACATGCAATGTACCAAACCAACAACAATATCCAATAACTAATCACAACTCCAACCTCCAATCCATCCGACCCCCAAAACTCCTCGGACTCAGTCCGGCATAACCAACCAATCACAGTAATGATAAAAGAGTTAGCGCAAAAATATATTAAAATCTCAAAAGATGTTTGGGAAAATACTTACAGTGCTATAAAAATATTTTCGGAGGATCACGGAGGGGCTGGAAGTGCCAAAGCAGCAACTCCACAGTGTAAAAACACTGTGGTCGAAATACACAGTGAATCCAAAATTACACGGGGTCAAAAGAAGACTTGGGAACGGTAGGGTAGGGCCTATGGAGGTCGGTGAAGCTAATGGTAGTGGCCTTTGGCCGTGGGTGGCGGCCAAAACGGCGGTGGAAGGCCAAGAAACCCAAATCGGAGTGGGTGTTCGATGGGGCGGCTCCGGCGACGGATCGGGGCCGGGGTTGGGTCTAAAGGATTGCTGGAGGGCCGGTGATGATGTGGTGAAGATATGGTGGCCGGAGGTGGCCGGACGGCGGCGCAGCGACGCAAAGACCGCCGTGGGTTCGAACGGGGCGTGGAGGCTAATGGCGCCAAGGTGCGGTCTGGGATTTGAAGGGGAGACTCGCCGGCAGGTGGGGAAGCCGATGGTGCCGGCGGTGTCAGCCACGGACGCCCAGCGGCGGCTCAAGGAGGATGAAGCTAAGTTGAGCGTGAGAGAGGAGAGAGAGAGAGGTATCGGGCTGGGGAGAGAGGGAACTGGAAGAAGAAAAAAGAAAAAGAAGAAAAGAAAAAAAAAGGGAAAAAGAAAAAGAGGAAGAAGAAAAAGTTGATCCAGTCTTTTCAACTTGGGTTTCGAAAGTGATCCAACGAAAAAGATTTTAAAACCACTAGATAAATAAAATAATTCAAACTCAATGAAATGCTCAATTAAAACAGTAAAAATATTAAAATCCAAAAACATGCCAATTTAAATTAAAGATCAATTTAAAATGTAAAACAATAAATAACATTAAGAAAATCCATTAAAATGATTTTCACAACTTAAAATATTATAAAATAATATTTCAAAACTCTCTTAATTTTAAAATAAGAGAAAAAATCCTTAAAGTAATTAAAATAATCATTCGTTAAAAATACATTAAAATACGGGGTGTTACAGCAAATATCAACATTTGGGGTAAAAAATGGTTACATACCCCCTCAACTTTTAGGGTTCAATCACTTATTTCGATCCTGGATGCAAATGCAAAAGTCAGTGAACTTATTGATGATGATTTAAAGGAATGGAATGAAGGGCTAGTTAAGACAGTTTTTAGCAAAGATGAAGCTGAGCATATTTGTGGTATTCCAATTAGCACAATGGGAGTGGAGGACAAGATGATATGGGGTCCCTCATGTAAAGGAGTCTTCTCTGTCAAGAGTGCTTACTTTCTGGAGGAAAATAGAAAGAAGGATGTGAGGGGGGAGTCATCAAGAGAAGAGGTGATGGATAATAGGTGGAAGACTATATGGGATATGAAAGTTACTGGAAAGGTCAAGTTTTTCATGTGGAAGGCAGGGAACAATCTCTTGGCAACGAGAGGCAACCTCTATGCAAAAAAAGTCACTGATAATCCTTTATGCCCTATCTGTTTGAGTGAGTGAGGAAGAGTCAATTATGCATGTCCTTTGGCACTGTCCAGCAGCCAGTGATGTGTGGGTCGAATCATTTAGAGCAACTCAGAAGTGGAATGTGAGTGAAGTAGACCTACTGAAGTTATGGGAAGAGTTGGCAAGGAAGATTAACAAGAAAGATTTAAAAGAAGTTGCAGTCATCATGAGGGGGTTTGTGGATGAGAAGAAACAGGTTTATTTTTTAAGACAAATTCTCTAGTCCGGGAAGTGTTATTAGAACTACCCAAGATTTTCTGAGAGAATACCATGCTACAGAGGAGGGACCAGCAGAGCTAGGAAGGCCTATCAACAGTTTGTTACCAGCCCAGAAATTGATACCACCAGGAGAAAACAGCTTCAAAGTGAATTGGGATGCAGCTTATGACACCAAGCGTAGGCAGATGGGTATAGGTGTTATCATTACAGATGAAAAAGGGGATGTCATAGCAGCTTACAGTGGAGCGAGAGGCAATGTGGACCAACCAGTGATAGCTGAAGGTTACGCACTAAGGAAAGCATTGGAACTTTGTAGGGACTTGGGACTCTACAAGGTAACTTTGGAAAGGGATGCTCAAAACATTTTGAAAGCAGTCCATAGCTCAGATGAAGACCTGTCTCATTACGGCAACATTATTGAAGATTCAAAGTCCATTCTAAGTATTTGGTCCAATTGGATAGTACAATATACACACAGAAACACAAACATAGTAGCTCACAGTTTGGCTAAGATAGCATTACAATCAAATGTAGAAAGAGTTTGGATAGAAGAAGCACCAATCTCTATCTTTTCTTGTTTACTAAAAGACAAGGAAGGCATTGTAGACATTGTTCTATGAATGAATGAAAGTATGAGGTTTATTTCAAAAAAAAAAAAAAGTGTACTCTTGAATTGAGTTTCTATTTATTTTGAGATACTCCTAAACAGATTTTTATATTTAATTTCAGGGACTATAAAAGAGTAAGCCAAACCTAGTCAAATTCAATGGAATTTCAAGTGGGCAAGATGTTGGAACAATCTAAGAACTTTCAATGAGTGCAGGCCTGTTCAAATAAGGATAATGATCGGGTTTGAGAGTAATTCTGTAACACCCCGTACCCATAGGGTAGAAACGTTACTAACAATCATACAAAACCCGGTAAAGAGATTCATAACCTAAATTACCTCATCTATTAAAAAATATCAAAACTGGATGAACATAATTGTTTCAAAAAGACTGAACATAAGGTAAAAGAACATAAACCAATCCTTGCAAAAAATTAAAAAAAAAATCTAGTTCTTGTGTGAAAATTACTTATTCCTTCCTAAGTCTTTATTCTAGACCTACTCCTGGCCCTCCAGCTCCGCATCATCATAATCTCCATCTGTGGTAATTAGACATAGAGGAAAATGGAAAAAAAAAACAAACAGAAATGAGTTGAATACTCAGTCAATAGCACATCATACCGTAAAATATATTTCAGTCTAGCATAAACTTAATTTCTAAAGATTTTTCATACATACATCATCGTGAATTAGCACGACATACTTAATCATCATTAACATAGATGGAAAACATTCATGGTTATGGCGACATGTAACGTGAATGCATAGTAACTTGTTTATCTTGTCTTAACATGAAGTGAAATCACGCTTGGGTCCATGTTTCACCTAACTTACATAACATGGAGTGAAACACGCTTGAATCCCTCTTTCACTTATCTTGCATAATCTGGAGTGAAACACGCTTGGATCTGTGTTTCACTTAACTAAATAACATGAAGTGAAAACACGCTTGAGTCCACGTTTCACTTAATTGGAGTGAATCACACTTGGGTCCGTGATTCACTTAACTGAATAACATGGAGTGAGAACACGCTTGAGTCCGTGTTTCACTTAACTGGAGCGAATCACGCTTGGGTCCGTGATTCACTTAACTGAATAACATGTGATGAAGCACGCTTGGGTCCGTGCTTCACTTGACTGAATAACATGGAGTGAAACATGCTTGGTCCGTGTTTCACTTAACTGAAGTGAATCACACTTGGGTCTGTGATTCACTTAACTAAATATCATGGAGTGAAAACACACTTGGGTCCGTGTTTCACTTAACTTGTGGTTAACCACGCTTGAGTCCATGGCACTGTCTTTAAAACTTCTTATCTTTCTCAGTGCAAGAGAATTACATTAGGCTTCATGAACTTTCTTATCATGGCATATTCTTATTCTTAACATAGCATAACATGGCATCTTCTTGTACATGACATAGCATAACATGACATTTTCTTGTACATGGCATAAAATAAAATGACATAACATAACATGACATAACCTGTTCTGAACATTTTATGACCTTCCATGGCATATATGAACTAAATACTACACGAAGCATACATCAATTAAGTATTTCATGAACATGGCATACATAATGTGGCTATTCTATTACATGGCATACTAGACATAAATTACTGCATGACCAGCTCATAGTTTTCATGTAATTTTGGTAACATTCATTGATTCAAATAAAATCTCATATCTTTACCAAAGATCGTGAAAAGAAATATAACCTTGACTTGTCTCTTAGTGTAGCATAGATAATGATCATAGATTAATCATAAAACAATAATGTTCATAATTTATAAAACAATAATATTCACATCATACATGCGTTTATATGTTCATACTATTTACCTCTTAGCGCTGCTTCCTGAGATCCAAGTGGTAGCGCGTTACCTATACGAGATACTCGACGTTACTAATTTCTAGAAAAGTGCCCTAACAACCTTCCCACTTGGGCACAAAACATAAGCTTAAATCTAATAAAATATTTAGCTATATACTGGATTCATTGATTACTAATCTCGCTATTATATGTCTACAAAAATAAAATCATATCTAGTCCTTTAAATATACTCTAGTATGAAATATCTACATATTATGTATTTCATAAAATAGTAATGTAATGGATTTGCCACCCAAGTTAAAATACTGTAGGCCCACCATGAATTAATATCCAAAGTTTTAAATTTCACTTCTGTAAGCATTTTCTGAAGGACTAGTTTTTAGGGTTGCAAATAGATTCAAATAAAACTTTAGTCTAATTTAAAAATGATAAGGAAGTAGTTTATGTGATAATAATATTGAGTCCACATATAAAAACAGTCTACTCAAATAATCCCTCAGTTTCTGGGGACCATTAGAATCGGGTCCAGTTTATAATGTGGCCCGTGAGGGAATTAAGCCCCTTTTAGAGCTTAAAAAGGGTCCTGGCCGAAAGGTTTAAGGCCCATGGCCCTCTCTTAATTTCTGTAATGTAAAAGCCTTGAGGCTGAGAAAGAAAGCTCCTAAGAGGAGCATCGTGCAATGGAAGGGTAACTCATCGAGAGGGAGGAGCTGTTGCGTGGCGGCTCAGGGTGGCAGGGAGTGACCGGCGGTGCAACTGGGGGTTTCCTAAGGTGGTGCGACCCCAAGAGAGGGAGAGAGAGAGAGAGAGAAAGAGAGAGAGAGTTTAGAGAGTGATGGATTCAAAACTTGAGTCACCAAGAGAGGGAAGGGAAGAGTGCGATGACTGTGGCTTACCTGAGAGAGTGGGTGCGACGGGGCTAGGTTGGCCAGCAGTTTCTGGTGCTGTGGGTGATGCTTCGACGTCCTAGGGTGGTCAGTGGTGGCTGGGCCGAGAATAGGGTTTATGCGGCTGGTGCTCTTTTCTCTGATATTTTTTTGTGATAAAATAGAGGGTTTTCGTGAGTTTTATAGATGATGGGAAGGGGAGTGGGGTGAGTCCTCAGTACATAAGCTAGGGTTTTGAGTTGGCTAAACTTGGATAATTATTCCTACGAGGATATGGATCCTGAGAGAGTCTTGAGGAGTCGAGTTGCAGTATCACACTAGTAAACTATTCTAATACGGAAACTAATGGATAGTTACACATGGGTTTGATAGGAAGGAATTAGTGGCTTAATTACTAGTTGGCATATTTCCTAAAATAAAATAAACATAACAATTTTAAGAAAATATATATAATTACTAATTTTTAAGCCTAAATTTAGATCTGTATGTTACAATCTCCCCCCCTTAAAGAAATCTCGTCCTTGAGATAACATACCTCAATCAAATAAATAAGGATACTTGCTCCTCATGTCTTCTTCTAGCTCCCAAGTGGCCTCTCTTTTTGTGTGGTTGCTCCAAAGCACTTTGACTATTGGAATGGTCTTCTTGAGGAGTGCTTGAGCTTTTTGTGCAAGGATCCCAACTGGAAATTCCTCATAGGTTAGATCCTCGCGGACTTGGAGCGGCTCGTACTCTAGTACATGTGTGGGGTCCAGAACATACTCTCGAAGTAGCGAGACATGGAACACATCATGAATAGCTGACAATTGTGGTGGAAGGGCCAACCTGTATGCTGCAGTTCCAATCCTTTCTAGTACATCGAAAGGGCCTACATATCTCGGACTCAGTTTGCCTTTCTTACCGAACCATATAATTCCCTTCATCGGCGCCACTTTCAAGAACACTTTGCTTTGCCTCCTACTTCAAATTGTAACTCATGACGCCTCTGATTCGCATACTCTTTTTGTGGCTCTTGTGCAATGACGAGTTTCTTTCGGATGACCGTTATCTTCTCATGCATATCTTGAATAATCTCCTATCCCAGGATTCTACGTTCCCCCACTTCGTCCCAATAGAGGGGTGATTGGCACTTGCGGCCGTAAAGAACTTCATATGGTGCCGCCTGAATGCTCTCTTGGTAACTGTTATTGTACGCAAATTCGATCAAAGGTAAGTATTTAATCCAACTGCCCTTGAAGTCCATTACGCAGGCTCTAAGCATATCCTCCAATATCTGTACTGTCCTCTCTGATTGTCCATCTGTCTGGGGGTGAAAGGCGGTACTATAGGTCAACTCTGTCCCCAGCTCTTTCTGCACGCTCCTCGAAAAAGTTGAAGTGAAGCGAGTGTCCCTGTCTGACACAATCTTAGAGGGAATTCCGTGCAATCTGACGATTTCGCATACATACAGTTCCGCCAACCTGCCTGTAGAATACGTCATTTGAATCGGAATGAAGTGAGCTGTCTTTGACAATCTATCAAAAATTACCCAAGCTGCATCCTGACCTCCTAGTGCCTTAGGGAAGCCTGACACAAAGTCCATACCAATTTCATCCCAAGTCCACACAGGTATAGGGAGTGGGTGTAATAACCTGGAAGGCCTCTGATGCTCTGCTTTGACTTGCTGGCAAATCAAACACTGGGCCACGTAGTTAGCTATCTCGCGCTTCATACCACTCCACCAGAACTGTTGCCTCAAATCTCTATACATCTTAGTGCTACCAGGGTGGACTGTGTAGAGTGAACGATGAGCCTCTTTCAAGATTACCTCTCTAATTTCCCTAACATTAGGAACGCATATTCTTCCCTTGAACCTTAAGGCACCATCCCCAGATACTGTAAATTCGGGCCTTTTATTTTCTCGAACCTCTCCTTTGATCTTCACTAAGTTTGAATCATCATTTTGGGCAGCTTTTATTCGGTCCAGCAACGACGATCCCAAGGTCAAACTACTCAATCGGGCCTATGTATCCATAAGCATCTCTATCCCTGCCCGCTCCATATCCAATAAAATATGCTTCTGTGGGGTATACATGGTAGCAAGGGTACCGAAGGACGACTTCCGGCTCAGAGCATCTGCCACTACATTAGCTTTACCCGGATGGTAGTTGATGTTGAGGTCGTAATCTTTCAAAAGTTCTAACCATCTGCGCTGTCTGTAACACCCCGTATTTTAGTGTATTTTAATGAAGGATTATTTTAATTAATTTAATGATTGATTTTCTAGTTTTAGAATTTTGGGAGTTTTAAAATATTATTTTATAATATTTTAAGTTGTGAAAATATTTTATTGGGCTTTCTTCTTATTAATTATTATTTCATATTTAAATTGATCTTTGATTTAAATTGGTTCGTTTATGGGTTTTAAAATTATTGTTGTTTTATTTAAAGCTTTTCACTGCGTTTGATTAATTTTAATTGGTGTTCTATGATTTAATTCCCTTTTATTTTAAAGTATGTTTATTACTGGAGTTTAATATTTTATTTTAATTAGTTTTGAGTTTATTTTGTTTTATTTAATTTACTGGTTTAAAAATAATGTTTTGAGGATCAGTTGTGACTCGAAAGTGGTGAGGATTAGACCTCATTTCTTTTCCCCTATCTTTTCTTTTTCCTCTTTCCTTTTTCTCTTCCTTTTCTTTTCTTTTTCTTCTTTTTCTTCTCCCCCGTTCGGACCACCCAGCCGCGTACACTCTCTCTCTCCTCTCCCACGTGTTTTCGGTCTACAACCACCGGCACCGCCTCCGGCCGGCCGTGGCCCTCACCGCTGGCACCACCGGCTTCCCCAGCTGCCGGCAAGTTCACCCATAAGTTTTCAGGCCGCCTAACGCTGCCGTTAGCCGCCGTGAGCCGTGCGAAGCCTACGGCTTCTCCTCGCCGTTCCGCCGCCGTCCGGCCACCATTGGCCACCATTTCTTCACCACTTCTTCACCGGCCCAATACCAAGCTTTTCCACCCAAACCCAGCCCCGATCCGTCGCCGGAGCCGCCCGTGCGAGCTCCATTTCCGATTTGCTATTCTCGGCCTTAAACCACCATTTCGGCCGCCACCCACGGCCAACTTTCACTACCATTAGCTTCACCGACCTCAATAGGCCCTACCCTATCAATTTCAAGTCTTCGTTTGACTCCGTGCAAATTTGGGTTTACAGTGTATTCGGCCACAGTGTTTTTACACTGTGGAGTTGCTGATTTGGTGCTTCCAGTTCCTCCGTGATCCTCCGTAAATTATTTTAAAGCGCTGTAAGTATTTCTCCAAAAGACTTTTAAGACTTTAATATATTTTTGCACTAACTTGTTTTATAAACTGTGAATTGGTTATCTGATTGAGCTGATAACTGTTGGTTGTTGATTTCATGGCATTGTGCACGCATGCGTGGGTGCGTGTGTGTTTTATAAAATTATATTTAAGGCTTTTTGGGTGCGTGTGTATCACCCCCAAGCCGAGATGGGATATTATCTCGGTGGAGCTCCTCTGGACACTCGGGAGCGGAATATACTGAGTGTCGTCCCCTGGGGCTTTTGCCCGGGACTTGGACGAGATGGTAGCGCTCTCGATCCGACTCCGTGACTCCTCGGGCTGGCGGGGGTCAGAGGATGCCTGGCTATGTACGCGGTGGGCGCGGAACTGGGCATCACTCATGTATCACTTGCACGGTCGTTACCCGTGGGGTGAAGATGGGAAGCCAGAGTATGTGGATGGTCCCTAGGGGAGGCCATGGTGCATACGGTTAAAATTGGAATTAAAGGAATTATTCCTGGATTTGTTAATCAATGCCAAATGGTGTTTTTGGCGTGAGTGAGAAAATTGTGTTTTTGAGAAATGTGTTTTTCTCGGGTTTTTACGCTTGGGTCATCATGAGCATGCATAGAGTTGGTTGTTTAAATATATTTATTGTCTTTGAGTTTTCTGGGTTTTACTTACCTGCGGTTCCATTTTTGTGGAACTGTAGATTTCGATGCAGGTTTTGATGAGGCAGAGCCCGAGGATGCGGCTCCGCCTGAGGAGTAGGGACATGGCTATTTTTGTGTTGAAGATCATTTCTGTTTTTGTTTATTGTATTTTATTTGACTTGAAGCTGTTTTGTAAACAAAATTGTATTATGTTGACATGTGGATTTTCAGTACTCTGATATTGTATTAAACTCTGGTACTTAGTTATTTGACTTTACCGTTCCGCTGCGTATTTTATTGTACACGTGTTGCATTGCACACACTCAGCACATGTCGATGGGGTGCGTGACCGTGTTGTCATCATCCCGGGTGTCTCGATTTCCGTGTGTGTCCGTACATGGAAGTTGGGGGCGCCACAGGTGGTATCAGAGCTGTTCGGCTCTGGGTAAAGCCACATGTCCCATAGGTGCAGTACCAGAAAGTTTTAAAGTTGAGATTTGAACTGATTTAATTTAAAGTATGTTGTTTTTATTGGTTTTATTTATTTTATTGTATACTACTTTGTTTGCTTATTTATTTTATTCTGTTAGTTTATTTTAATTGTTTTATGTTATGGTTGGTTATTTTATTTGTTTTATTAATTTATTGTGTACTTCTTTATTGTTTTATTCATTTTATCATATGTTATCTTATTTATGGAATTTTATTTTATTTGTGAGATTTTGTTTTATTTTGATCTTTATGTTGTTTGAGGTATATTACTTTAATTGTTTTAATTTATTGTATGTTATTATACTTGGTTGGTTTTATTCTATTTTATTTCATGGCATTTTGTTGTATTTTAATTTATTTTGCCATATTTATATTTTAATCTGTTTGAGTTGAAAGTGGGTTAAGGACTACGCTATGACAGGAAAATGGTACGACTGTAAATGTCAGTGTTAGGCTTGAACATTTAGTGTAGTAGGCCTGAACTCCTTAGTGATTGGTTTGTTTTAATATCAAGACTCGAAGGGAACGACATGGTCCTGGTGAATTCTATGGAGTAGAACTCAAGTTGCAGCTTAAGGTGGGAATAGCTTTAGTTCGCCTAGGTTACTTGAGGTCTTAAGTTCTGTAGAATTATGTGTTGAGTCTTTGGAGTAGGAGGTTGTAAGATCAACGAACTTCAAGAATATATTTTATGAGAAGTTTTAGCTAAGGTTTGTGATCCTATAGTTTTTAGGAAATAAGTTTATGAGATTTAAGGTGATAGGCTCAACAAGCATTTCATGGACTAATTAAATTAGATGTTTTAGATTTTACCGACTGGAATAAGCAATTTGATATCATTTGAGGTTTTAGAATTTTGCAAGATTTATAAGGTGAATACTTTAGATTTAAGGTCATCGATCTTGAAGATTTTGGAAAATGATTCTTATCTTGTTTAAGGTTTTAGAATTGCAGAGTTGAAGGACTGATTTGTAATAAGATTTAAGTTTTTAATTCCCCGAGCTTGGTGTGCTAGCTTGATTTATTTTGGAGACTGATTAGTCTGTTATCATTATAATGAGGTTGATCAGAGTTGAGTTACGGATATGGAAATGTTTCTTCAGGAGAGTATAAGTTCTAGTCTCATTTCTTTTGGCTTGGAAGGTAATGATTTAGTTTGTGTTTTTTTTTCTGAGGATTTAAGATTCGGATTGAATTCAGGAAAATGATCGTTTTTTTTTTAACTTGAGGTTACGATAGTAGGTTTAAGATTTGATCCATATCTATTTTAAGGATAAAAGATGGTGTAGATTTAATAAATGATTCTTGTTGATTTCGAGGATTTAGATCCCGATGATGGAATAGTAGTGGTGGGTCACTTGTGCATTGGAGGAATATTGATTTTGGCTTAGGATGCACGAGATCGATGCGTAATAGTTGTGAGATATTAAAGCAGTAGGATCCATGAGTGTTGTGTAATAGTTTTTGGTGGATTGAAGATTTGAGTAGTATGGCTTGCCTTGAGGTTTAATAGTGTTATGCTATTGAAGGAGATAGTTTTGCTATTACTGGCTTGGGAGGAGTATAAGTGAGTGGAAGAGTTACTAAGTAGATTTTGTTAATGTTTTGGTGAAGTCAATGAGGGTTCGTAGTGAGTTTAGCCGTCGTTAGATTAGATAATATCCAGAATTTAGGTGGCAAGCTTCTGGGTTTAGGTTGTCGGGTAGAAGTTGATAAGTGTTCTTTTTGGCTGACCGGGTTGGATTTGAGACTTTTAAGGTAAGTTTCTTATCTTAAGATGAGCAGATGTATTTTGGGGTGATGCTACTTGTTTCCAATTTGAGATGTTGAGGTTAGTTGATATTGGTTTTCTGTCAGTGATCGTGGTTGTATTTTGCGGATTATTAATTTTAATTAAGGCATCAGGAGTTAAATGAGAATGAGTGATAACTCATGGTTTTGGAAAAAATACCGGTAATTGGAAATTGATTATTTGTTTATGCAATTTCGTTGTTGATGGTTAACTTTGGAAGTGACCATTAGGTTACCTAAGTGAATTATACAACGAAGGTTTGGAAGTTTTACCGTATGAGTCAATAGTGGTTAGTTCAGATTATCAAATGGAGCTATTAACCATGGGGATTCCTTGGGTGTTGTGTTAAAGTTTTGTGGATATAGAAATTTTGGATTACATGGCTGCTCTAGGAGTAATAGTCATGATGTGCCTTTGGGAGTCTAGTGCGAGTAGGTTGGATATTGCCATGTTTATTAAGAAATGTGTCACGTGCCGACAAGTTAAGGTTGAGCATCAGAGACCCGTTGGTAAACTTCAACCTCTCCCTATTCCTGAGTGGAAGTGGGATGACATTTCTACGAATTTTTCGAGGACTCCAAGTGGAAAGAACTCAGTTTGGGTGATTGTTGATCGTTTGACCAAGAGTGTCTATTTCTTGCCTGTCAATAATACCGACTCTTTAGAAAAGCTGACTCGGTTGTATGTTAAGGAGATAGTGCGTTTGCATGGAGTACCCAAGAGTATTGTGTTGGACAGGGACCCGCGGTTCACGTCCCATTTTTGGAAGAATTTACAGGCAGCTTCAGGCACTAAGTTAAGGTTTAGTACTGCTTATCACCCTCATACGGATGGTCAATCTGAACGTACTATTCAGACTTTGGAGGATATGCTGAAAGCGTGCATCATGGAATTTCAGGGAAACTGGAAAAATCATCTACCTCTTATAGAGTTCTCTTACAATAATAGCTTCCATGCCTCCTTTCAGATGGCACTGTATGAAGCATTGTATGGGAGGAAGTGCAGATCACCTTTGTGTTGGGATGAAGTCGGCGAGAGGAAATTAATTGGGCCTGAATTAATCCAAGAAATGCAAAAGCAAGTCAGAATTATAAAAGCTAAAATGGCAGTAGTGCAGAGTCATCAGAAAAGCTATGCAGATTCAAGGAGAAGAGACTTGTCTTTTAAGTAAGGTGATTGGGTTTATCTCAAAGTCTCTCCTACGAAAGGCGTTAAGCGCCTAAGTAAGAGAAGAAAGTTTAGCCCAAGGTATGTTGAACCTTTTCAGATTTTGGAGAAGGGTGGGACTGTTGCTCATAGAATTGCCTTGCTAGAATATTTTGGAGAAGCTCTTGATGTGTTCCATGTGTCCTCGTTGAAGAAAAGTTTTGGTCAGCAAGAGCCGCGTTTTGTCAATCCAGAACGCATTCAACTGTAGCCTGACCTTACTTATGAGGTTGCCCCGACGCAGATTGTGGATTGGAAGGAGCAAAGGTTGAGATCTAAGTCGATACCTTTGGTAAAGGTAGCTTGGGGTGATCCGTTGGCTCAAGACTTCTCTTGGGAAAGAGAAGCAAACTTGAATGAGCAATACCCGTATTTGTTTGGATGAATGGCGATATGTCTCTTAAGCCTATCTTTTTGTCGCATTTCATGCCTGTCTTTAGCATTGATGATTGACCCTACAATTTCGAGGACGAAATTTATTTTAAGGGGGGGAGATTGTAACACCCCGTATTTTAGTGTATTTTAATGAAGGATTATTTTAATTAATTTAATTATTGATTTTCTAGTTTTAGAATTTTGGGAGTTTTAAAATATTATTTTATAATATTTTAAGTTGTGAAAATATTTTATTGGGCTTTCTTCTTATTAATTATTATTTCATATTTAAATTGATCTTTGATTTAAATTGGTTCGTTTATGGGTTTTAAAATTATTGTTGTTTTATTTAAAGCTTTTCACTGCGTTTGATTAATTTTAATTGGTGTTCTATGATTTAATTTCCTTTTATTTTAAAGTATGTTTATTGTTGGAGTTTAATATTTATTTTAATTAGTTTTGAGTTTATTTTGTTTTATTTAATTTACTGNTTCCTTTTTCTCTTCCTTTTCTTTTCTTTTTCTTCTTTTTCTTCTCCCCCGTTCGGACCACCCAGCCGCATACACTCTCTCTCTCCTCTCCCACGTGTTTTCGGTCTACAGCCACCGGCGCCGCCTCCGGCTGGCCGTGGCCCTCACCGCTGGCACCACCGGCTTCCCCAGCTGCCGGCGAGTTCACCCATAAGTTTTCAGGCTGCCTAACGCTGCCGTTAGCCGCCGTGAGCCGTGCGAAGCCTACGGCTTCTCCTCGCCGTTCCGCCGCCGTCCGGCCACCATTGGCCACCAAATTTCTACCACTTCTTCACCAGCCCAATACCAAGCTTTTCCACCCAAACCCAGTCCCGATCCGTCGCCGGAGCCGCCCGTGCGAGCTCCACTTCCGATTTGATCTTCCCGGCCTTAAAACCACCATTTCGGCCGCCACCCACGGCCAACTTTCACTACCATTAGCTTCACCGACCTCAATAGGCTCTACCCTATCAATTTCAAGTCTTCGTTTGACTCCGTGCAAATTTGGGTTTACAGTGTATTCGGCCACAGTGTTTTTACACTGTGGAGTTGCTGATTTGGTGCTTC
>QEOT01004458.1:52172-70579 GCA_003123785.1 Pterocarya stenoptera
CCATGGCCTCCCCTAGGGACCATCCACATACTCTGGCTTCCCATCTTCACCCCACGGGTAACGACCGTGCAAGTGATACATGAGTGATGCCCAGTTCCGCGCCCACCGCGTACATAGCCACGCATCCTCTGACCCCCGCCAGCCTGAGGAGTCACGGAGTCGGATCGAGAGCGCTACCATCCCGTCCAAGTCCCGGGCAAAAGCCCCAGGGGACGACACTCAGTATATTCCGCTCCCGAGTGTCCAGAGGAGCTCCACCGAGATAATATCCCATCTCGGCTTGGGGGTGATACACACGCACCCAAAAAGCCTTAAATACAATTTCTTCAAAACACACACACACCCACGCATGCGTGCTCAATGCCATGAAATCAACAACCAACAGTTATCAGCACAACCAGATAACCAATTCACAGTTTATAAAACAAGTTAGTGCAAAAATGTATTAAAGTCTTAAAAGTCTTTTGGAGAAATACTTACAGCGCTTGATAATAATTTTAGGAGGATCACGGAGGAACTGGAAGCACCAAATCAGCAACTCCACAATGTAAAAACACTGTGGCCGAATACCATGTAAACCCAAATTTGCACGGAGTCAAACGAAGACTTGAAATTGATAGGGTAGGGCCTATTAAGGTCGGTGAAGCTAATGGTAGTGAAAGTTGGCCGTGGGTGGCGGCCGAAACGGTGGTTTAAGGCCGAGAATATCAAATCGGAAGTGGAGCTCGCACGGGCGGCTCCGGCGACGGATCGGGGCTGGGTTTGGGTGGAAAAGATTGCTGGAAGGCCGGTGATGAAGTGGTGAAGAAATGGTGGCCAATGGTGGCCGGACGGTGGCAGAACGGCGAGGAGAAGCCTACGGCTTCGCACGGCTCACGGCGGCTAACGGCGGCATTAGGTGGCCTGAAAACTTATGGGTGAACTCGCCGGCAGCTGGGGAACCGAGTGGTGCTGGCGGTGTCGACCACGGCGGCCGGCAACGGCGACGGTGAAGAAGAAACCGATCGCACGTGAAAGAGGAGAGAGAAAGAGAGAGGGAGAGTGACGCGCGGGAATGGGCCGAACGGAAAGAAAGAAAGAAAAGGAAGGAAAGAAAAAAGGAAAGAAGAAAAAGAAAGGGGAAAAGAAAAGATGGGGGAAAAGAAATGAGGTCCAATCCTCACCACTTTCGAGTCACAACTGATCCTCAAAAACATTATTTTAAAACCAGTAAATTAAATAAAACAAAATAAACTCAAAACTAATTAAAATAAAATATTAAACTCCAGTAATAAACATACTTTAAAATAAAAGGAAATTAAATCATAGAACACCAATTAAAATCATAAAAGCACATTAAACTAATCTCTCTTAAACACGTTTAAATTAAATTAAACGGCTCAAAAACAACTATTAAATTAAAAAAGACTCTTCAATAAAAAGCACGTAAAAACCGGGGTGTTACAAACTGTCCCAGCCCAATATTCCTTCCATCCAAATTAATATTATTTCCTATAGCACCTTCCTTAGCTAAGAAATTTGCAACCTTATTTTCTTCCCTATAAATGTGACAAATTTGGCAATTAAGAATCTGAAATAAAGATTGAGTTTCTTCCCAAAAATTCCACATATACCAAAAGTTACAAGCACCATTCTTAATCCAATTCACCACCACTTTTGAGTCCGATTCCACCAGCACATTTGTAATACCAAGTTGATGAGCCATATGTAAACCATCAAGTAGAGCAAGACCCTCAGCCATCGTATTGGTCAAAACACCATATGAGTGCGCAAATCCTGCCACAACCCAGCTATACTCATTCCGAATAATGCCCCCACCACCTGCAGGTCCCAGATTCCCATTCGATCCTCCATCCACATTGAGTTTAAACCCCCCACAAGTCGATCTCAGCCAGTTAACACTTTGTGGCCTCTTCGTAGACAACAACAGCAATTGACAGTTAAGTTCCTTCAGGATGTATTCATCCTTGCTAGATAACCTGTTTAGTTGAACAAATTGATTAGATATATTCAGCAACACAGCTTTCACACTCCAAATCATACCTCCTCAAATCGGCACTTGATTTTCCATATGAGCGTCACATCTGCATTTCTAGATAGCCCAGGAAATTACAAGAGGAATAATACCTCTGCCAAGACCAACTTGAGATGACTTTGAATCCCGAAGCCACCAGATATTCATAATACCCTACCATGATCTCACCTACGGCAATCTAATGCCAAAAATAACTGCAAAGTAATTCCAAACTCTCCTTGCTAATTCTCCTTCTCCCAGAACATGATCAAGCGTTTCATGCTGAGGAATAGTGAACAGTTACATTTGGACACTAGAGAGATACCAAGCTTCAAAATTAAATCATCCACCGGTAAGGCTTGTTGTCGAGCTCTCCAACAAACAAAAGACATCTTCTTAGGAACATGCTTATGCGAAAGCCACTTCTTCCAAATGCAAGAATTCCCATTTTGCCAAATAAACTCCCAGGCTAATTTTGTGGTGAAGATTCCTTCCGTATTCAGCTTCCATAAAAGGATATCACAACCATGTCTAAGGTTAACAGGAGAAACCAATATTTTATTCACAACTTCCATCGGGACAAGAACTGCCGGCTTGGATATATTCCACCCTGAATTTGTACAAACATCTCTAACTTTCAGATTAGGTTCCTCTCTCACTTCAAAAACATTAGCCAAAGCTCCATCACCCAACCAATTATCATACCAAAAATTATGTCCCCATGCCGAACCAACATTTGTGTTTCTCATCACCATAGGAAGCATAGAAAGAATGCCCCTCCAAAATCTGGAACCCCTCTAAATATTCAGTACCGATCCTGGATGATCCTTACCAATATATTGTTTCCTAAAAACCTCAGCCCATAAAGATTTTGCAACCAACAATTTTCAAGCAAATTTCATAAATAAAGAGGATTGCACTTCAGCTAATTTTCGAATTCCTAAACCACCCTCCTCCACTGGCAAACAAATTTTTTTCCAAGCCACCCATTTTCTTGTTTACCTCCTCTCCCGAATCCCAAAGGAAATTTGAAAAAATGGCATTGAAAGCCTTCTACACCGCCTTTGGGACATTCATCACCGATAAAATATGAATGGGCATACTACTAAGCACATGTTTGATAAGAGTAATTTTTCCCCCAAAGGACAAAATCCTACTCTTCCAACCCGCCAATTTGTTTGCACTTTAAGGAGCAATGGATCAACTAAACAAATTTTCATTCTACCCACATGCAAAGGCACTCCAAGATAAATACAAGGCCACTTCCTTCCAAAAAACTCATGACTCACAGTATATCCACTTTCCTAAAGAGAGCAAAGTTTTTAGAGTAGAAAATAGAGGACTTAGCATTACTCACTAGCTAGCCAGAAATGACTTCATAGCACTGAAAAATATCCATAATCTTCCGAACCGAACTCTCCCCTCCATTAGCAAATAAGATTAAATCATCCGCATAAAACAAATGACTAACCAACATACCTCCAGAGGGGTTGAATGGCTTAATACCTTCGGTAAATTCCTTTCGAATCGTACGAGAAAGAATTTCTTCAGATAAAATAAAAAGATACGAGGATAAAGGATCACCTTGCTGAAGTCCTAGAGAAGGCTTGAAAAAGCCTTTAACCAACCCATTCATCATAATAGAGCACATCGGAGAAGAGATACAATTAAAAACAAGATCACGCCATTTATCTAAGAAGCCCAATCTCTTCATTGCTTCCAACAAAAATTTCCAATTGACCCTATCATATGCTTTGGCCATATCCACCTTGATCATAATATTTCCCCCCCGAACTCGTCTATTAATTCCATGTACCAATTCCTATGCAATAGCAATATTATCAAAAATGCTACGCCCTTTCAAGAAAGCCGCTTGCTCTTCGGAAATTAACTTCCCCATTAACGGCGCCAATCTGCTAACCATAATTTTTGTGAGCACCTTATACACCACAGAGCACAAACTGATGGGACAGAACTTGGAAAAACTATCCGGGTTATCCATTTGTGGTATCAACATAATATTTGTCACACGAAGATAGGTAGGGAGAGGCATCCCATCAAACATTCCGTACCCAATTGGAGTAAATCTTCCTTCACAATATCCCATGCATGCTGAAAAAAACTTGCCGAAAAATCTTTCGAACCTAGGCTACCATCTTGCGGAATTGACCATAGCGCTTCCTTCACCTCCTCCATCGAAGGGGACCCACACAAAAGACAATTTTCCACCTCTGAAATAGACGGTGTGAGCAAACTCATAACTTCGTCATTTATGGAAATCTCAGACGTAGACAGAAGCTCATGGAAATAATTGACAGCTTCCATGTGAACGTCATCTGCCGAAGTAAGCATACTACCATCCTCCAGCTGCATGTTATCAATACGCTTATTCCTCTTCTTGTACTTTAACGAGGCATGAAAGAATGCCGTATTAGAATCACCTTCTTTTAACCACTTAATCCTTGATTTTTGACATCCCATAATTTCTTGGCGATGTAAAATCTGAAGATGTTGTTATTTACATAACAAAAGCTCAGCTTCAGCTTCAAGGGAAAAATTCTAAATTACCGTCTACTCTAAAGCCATCAACTTGTTCTCAATTTTCTAAAAGATGCATCTCAAGCCTACCAAAAACTTTAGCATTCCACTTTCTCAACACCTGTTTCAATCTTTTCAACTTCAGACCCACCCTCACCATTACACATCCATTTTCTTCCTGCTCCCAACATTCCCTAACAGTCTCCAGAAAAGTTGAGTGAGAACACCACATTCTTTGAAAACGAAATGGACGAGGACCCCCACTTTGGACATCAAACAACTTAGTGAGCATTGGACAATGATCGGATGAAGTTCTAGACAAATAATCCATCCTTCCATTAGCAAAAGAAGTCAAGAATTCTGAGTTGATTAGCACTCTATCAAGCCGAGCCCGTATTCTACCACCCCCTAACCTCCCATTGCACCAAGAAAATCGATTTCCAGACGATTGAATATCAAGCAAACCATAGGCTTGTATTCAGTTATTGAACTCCCGAATAGCTCTAGCAGACTGAAAATTTTCACCCAGTTTTTCATGCCCATCCCTGATTATATTAAAATCTCCACCAAGCACCCAAGGACAACCATGACTATCAATGTCACAAATATACCTCCAAAGAATTCTACGCTTCTGGTGGAAGCAACTAGCATAAACAAATGTAGCTAAAATATGAAGTTCTCCACAAGAAAACCAACCAGTCAATGCTTGATCCATAGCAGATATTAAGTCAAAAACAATTCCTTCTTCCCAAAACAACCACACTTTTCCTCCATCCTCTATATTATGACAATAATTTGGAAGCTTCAACCACCGAGCCCACCTCTTGCATTTATTAACAGAAAGGAAAGGTTCTAATAAGGCCACCATAGGTGGATTATATTTATTCATAAGACGCCGCAATCTAGCTTTCGATGAGCAAATACCCCTAATATTCCAAATCAGTATATTCATCAATCAATAATGTTTATTAGAATAAGTAACCCTATCAAATGTTACCACAAACTTCTTCCTATTCTTAACCCCTCAAAGATGTTTAATCGGGACATGATCTAACTCGTAACATTTCTCAACCAGTTCTTCAATGTCATCGTCACCTTCCTTATCCAAAACCGAATATCTATGTCCCCTGTTTAATTCAAACATACCTATCTCCTCTTCAGCCAATTGATCCTCTACTCAACACAACTCATCCATCAAAGTTTTGTCTATAACTTTCAAAGTGCTTCTGTGGACAAATTTTGCATATCCTCCATAGATGCTTCCTGTTCAGATTAAGCAAACCAACTCTCCTCGGTTTGATTCATCTTCAACGAGGAAGCCTGATCATCCAAAATCTTTTCATCCGCCAAGGATATCCCCATGTTAAGCTCCAATGGCTCCTCCCTCCTATTCAAAATAAGCTCTGTACCCGGAACCAAATGAAACTACTGTTGAGAAAACATTACCCCATTTCCATTCACATAAAACACCTCATTCGAACCCTGGTGTCCATCACCTCTTCTTTCCCGAATTCCTGCTAAGATATCATCCCTTCTAGATTTTCGACCATCGTCTTTTTCCAAATTCTTTTCTACTTCAAAACTCGGTTTTGCACCCACCATCTTCCAGACCAATTTGACCGTATCCTTCCCAACATCATCTTGCACTATCTTCGCCTTCCCCTTGTCCGTGGATTTAAATTTCAAACCACATTTGGATTCCATATGGCCATATTTACGGCAACCCCTGCAAAACGCCGGAAGTGATTTATAAATAATTTCTTGATAATGGCTAGACTCTGACTAGAAGTGGTGCTGTAAAGGCTGGATATATCCATTTGTATACATATTCTCGCCGCTTCAAGTCTAGTCACACATGCCGTAGCATTATCACTCTTCAAGAAGCGTCCAAGTCCTCCTCCAAAACTCCTTAACATAGACAGATTAAAATAATTTAGAGGCAAACCCGGTAATGAAATCCAAATAGGTACCAACGGAGAGTCTTCATCTTCATTAAAATCAAGAGTCCAACGAAAGACTTGATACGGAACACCATGAATATCAGAATTTCCCCTTGCCATGACTGTCGTAAAATCCTCCTCATTCGTCAGTCTTACCAATAGATTTCGAGAGTTCCTCAACTGTCCCACCATGGACATCACCTTCAAACTCCATCTGTTTTTAATAAAACCCTGAACATGATCTAGAGAAGGCCTTCTATGAAGGAATTTCAAAACTATCGAGAACCGAAAGGGATCCGCAGATCTATTAATCTTCGCCTTTGAGAACATGAAAAACATTTCCCCATTATTGAATCTGGGCTCTTTAACCTGAATATCAATCACTGGTAATGATTGAGGATGATTCACCACAATATCAGCATAACACTTCCCTGCCACAGATGCAAAAGTCTTTCCATTCCCCTGTTTCTGCCGCTCTAAAGACTCCTGTTCGATACCCCCATCAAATGCATTTCCCGCCGAGGAGGTCGACGGGGCCGCTGGATCCACCATGCACGAAACACTAGGTCAAATCGCCAATCCCAAGAGAATTATGTCCCCTGCCGCGTAAGCTCTTTAAGTTTTCCCCTTCTAAGAACTCAAGCTATTAAAATCACAAGTTCTAAAGATCACTAACAAATTAGAAACATGAAGAAATGCTAACTTAGAGTAAAATTATCATTTTACCCTTTACATGTGGAAAAATGATCATTTTACTCCTAACTTAAGGATTTCACATCCTAACTCCCAAAATACCAAAATTTATATTTTTCAAGTAAATTGTCCTAAACTCAAATATCAAATTAGAAAAATTTAAAACCAAATACAACTATGAGAAACACCATAGGGCCGAAACTATCAAAGGCCATTTCTCTTTGATTTTTATTACAATTTTATACAACTTCAGAACTCATGATCAAACCGAAATAGTTTAACAAAGATCCTCATATCCTAAGTTTAAAAATATGCTTAAAACACCCAACAAGATTATACTTCACATAATCACAAAACTCTTTAGTAAAAAGACTTTTTAACTAAACTACAATTCTTGAATCTCAAGGTTTGACCTATTTTGAAAACATTCCCAAGAACTCCAAAAATCCAAACATTCTTCTAACATGCTCATAACATGAACCTAAGAACTAACATACTTTGAATCAACACATACAAGTCACCAACAATCACAAAATAGCACATGAAGCACTAGGCTCCTACCTTTAGCCAAATATAGAATTTCTTTCCCAACTAGCTTTGATCAAACCCTTGCTCTAAGGCATTCTATGGTGAGATCTTCAAACCAAAACATCACATGGTTTTAAACTGTATCCTAAAGCTAATCAAGGAAGAAAGGGGGTTTCCCTCAACGGTGACTACAAACCAAAGCCAAGGCAGCATGTACCCCGTTAAAGTGTAAGTTGTCACTCAGGGAGACGCACATGCTGACGCCGCAGGAATTGAAGAAGCTAATGTCCTCATTGGTATTTTTCTAAGACCTATGTATTGTTTAGCTTAGTTAAGGTTGATTTGATTGCAATTGATGGTATTATTGCATTATTGTTATTTTGCGGTAATGTCAAGTCATTGAGGTTTGTAACTTGTACGCTATTTGATTCAAGCGAGTCCTTGTTTTTAGTGATTGTGGTATTGCATGAGAATTCAGTTCTTACTCTGAATTATTACCAGATGATAAGAGTAACAAGTCTCATTAGGAGTACTAATGTTCATACCAATGTAGATATATAATAAATTTTAGTAATACGAGGAAGGAAATTGAAGGTTGACGAATTAGTATTCCGCGTATTTGGAGTTTGTTTTTGTTTCGAGGATCCCATGGAATTTGTGATCGGAAGAGTAAAGTGTGTGGGAGAAGCTTTGGCCCTAGTAGGATTCACTTATGATAGTAGTTTTATCCAGCTGCCAATTCCCATGGAATTTTCATCCGAAAACTGAAAATGAGATTATTTTGTCATAAAATCCTAAATAACCAACTGATTATGATGGTGCAAACCATATTACATTTTGACACTTCTAATTATTTCAAATAAATAAAATCGCGCTTATGACACCAAAGTGAGTGGTAACACTAACTATGCTGATAGACTAAAACCTACGCGAATAGTCAATTTTTGAAAACTTACGAGGTTTTCACGAGGTTCCTAAAGTCTAAAGAAACTCCACCATTGAATTTCTAGTGGGTTGTTACATCCTCCCCTTCTAAAAAAAAAGATTTTATCCTCAAAATCGACGTAAGTACTAACCATCAATAATACTAAGGAGAAGATGCTGCTCACATAACCAATTGTTCATCATAGGACATATCATTGCTGGTCAGTGCTGGTGGTAATGCGTTGATATCCATCGCCATGACATGCTGGGGTTAGTAGTAGAACGCGTTGTTTTATGAATTATACATCACGTTATGATCTGGGTCAGGGTTGCTGCTCGAACTCTTTGTCGTCGCTACTGGTACTTGACCCACTACTAGCAAACATGCGTGGTGAGTCAATGACATAGATGATCCTGACGTTGCGGGTTCAAGGTCGACGGCTACAGTGCGCTCCTCTACTGCTCGGCTAGATTCAGCTTCATCTTGTGTAATATAGTAACTACCACCATTTCAGAGAAGAATATAACACTCACAAAGTTTACTGCCTAAAATGAACAAGTTCTAGGCTAACCATCTAGGACACTGAATCCTTGCTTTGAGTGAAATTACTACTTTCCTTGCTGCTCAAAGAGTTATTCACCACATATATTTCTACCACTGAGATTCTGTCATTCCATAACTCTCTCTCTCTCTTTCCAATCAACAATTAGCATCGGAATCTTTCTACAAAGTAGGTTGAGTTGTACCGGCATACTCTCTAAACCTAAAATTTCAAGTGTTTCGCAATTCAATTTGGAAGAATTTAATCCATACACAACTAAATTCACTTTCTTTATTTTCTCAAGGAATCCTATCCACCTAGGACTAGCTTACTCCATAATCAAAACGAATCATTCCTCCTCCTAGGTAGTACCTCGATAATCGTTCACGTATTAATCTAACCTCAAGACTTTCTCTCTTATGATTAACATAGCTCTTCTTTCCTTCATGAGCTGCCTTTTATTCTGCCTTAAATAAATCCTTAAGACCAAGATTTTACTCCCCACATATTTGTCTCCAATATAAGGGCGATCTATGTTCTCCACAAACAAAATGCTTCGTCAAAAACCATTTAATGGCAGCTGGATAAAACTACTATCATAAGTGAATCCTACTAAAGCTAAAGCTTCTTTACTCTTCCAAACACAAATTCCATGGGATCCTCAAAATAAAAACAAACTCCAAATAAGTGGATTACTAATTCGTCAACCTTCAATATCATTCCTCGTATTACTAAAAGGTATTCTATATCTACATTGGTTTGAACAGTAATACTCCTAATGACAATTGTTACTCTTATCACCTGGTAACAACTCAGAGTATGAACTAAACTCTGGTGCAATACCACAATCACTAGAAATAAGGACTCGCTTGAATCAAACAGTGTATAAGTTACAAACTTCAATGACTTGACATTATCCCAAAATGACAATAATGCAATAATACCATCAATTGCAATCAAATCAACCTTAACTAAGCTTAACAATACATAGGTCTTAGAAAATACCAGTGACGACGTCAGCTCCTTTAGTTCCTATGGTGTCAGCATCTACATCTCTCTAAGTTACATCGTACACTCTAATGGGTACGCGCTACCTTAGCTTTGGTTTGTAGTCAACGATGAGGCAAACCCCCTTTCTTTGCTTCCTTAAAGCAACACTGGGGCAGTCTTTGATCATATGACTTGGTCAACACACCTGAAACAAGTTCCCAACGCGATTCTGCACCTGCCTCCATGGTGTTTAACGCACTCTTCACAAAGTGGAAATGTGATCAGCATTGAGCTCCCAATCTTTATGCGTTTTCCTTTATCAGATCCATTAAGCATTTTCTTCCTTTCCAAACTATCTTCAGTAGCATACGGTGAAGTCCTCTTTCTTTCTGAAATGATCTGGGCAATTAAACCCTTATGTTTTGCCTCTGCTCTGGCAATGACATTTACCAACTCCTGGTAGTTCCCAATCCTATGACAAGCCACTTGGCTGCGGATTCTTGGTTGAAGTCCTCCCTGGAACTTCTGTGCTTGCATCTTCTCTATAGAAATTAGGTGAGCTGCGAACCACCCCGATGCCATAAACTTGGCAGCGTACTCTTCCATAGTTAAACTACCTTGGGAAAGAGATGCAAATTCTTGCACCTTCTGTTGTTTAACCAAATCTAGGAAGAATCGGTTGTCAAATTCCTCCTTGAATCCTCAGGTGAATGATTTATAACCACGATTTTCCTCCGTCATAAGTGACGGTATATTAATAAACTTAGGATGGGGTTGCTATAAGGGTGGTTACCGGCTCTTTACTAAAAAAGAAAAAAAGAAAATAGATAGTCTCATGAAGGGATGCTGTAATGCCTTGGTCCCGGAGGTCCAGAGAGTTAGCTTTTATTACTTAATATCAACTCCAATATCGTAACTATAAAATCTAGAAAACTTCATAAAATATTAATTCATTTGCTCAACTCAAATATCCATGTTCCTTCATAAGGATAACAAATAAATTCTCAATAAAATAAATTAAAAACTCCCAAAATACTAAAAAATATCCTTAACTGATCATATCAAAATAACTGGAAATAATCAATTTACTAACTATGACTCTCAAATAAGTATTTGTATCCTTGGAGACTTATTCTTTTATCAACATCAAACCTCCCTAGCACTACCTAACTCTTACTCTCCAACGGAACCATCAAGATTATCTAAACAATGTTTGGAGATAAGGAGTGAGTTATCAACAACTCAGTAAGCAGAGAATATATACTAGTATGCAAACATAAGCATTTACAGAGTTTAGAATGCAAAACAAAACACTTGTTATTTTCATAATGCAGAGTGAGAACATGTTATCAAAAATATCAAAGGAAAAGTTCAAAAATATTCTTATTCAAAATCCCTTTAGCATAGCATAACTTAACATTTTCATCTTATTTTATCATATCTTATCATATCAGAGTAGAGACCATGTTTAACCTCCGTGGTGTGCAAACCCTGGCGGCCAACCGAGTAGAAACAGAATGTGAATTTTTCCCTTATTATTTTTGAAGCACCAAGTGTGTACACAAGAAAGACCACGCAGAAAACCACTTTGCTTCCAAAGTGGGTGCACCAGAAATAGAAAAATTGGTACCAACCCAAAAAGAGGCCATAGTTTTACACCCGTGGTAAGGTCAGACATAACAGAAACAGAATGTCATACCAGAGGCTTTCAAAAGTCACATCATATCATATCAGAGTATAGAAAATCTTTAGAATATAACAGAATCAAATCACAAAAATATAATTTATACACAAAATTTTATATTCACTCACTTTTGCACAGTTTAGAAACAAGATGCCAAAATGACTCATGTATACACCAGTCATGCTAGAAAATACTTTATTCTTTTACAAAATTTCATGAGTAATGCAGAACAAATAACCTAGGTTGTTTCAAATTTCTTTTCATAACAAAACATGCATATTTTCAAAATTGACCTCAGTCCATTTTATTTTTATGTAAAGTCTAGTATAGAAATCCCACTTACCTGAACTTCTTAGCTTTTTTGAAATTTTCCACAATATTGCCAAACAAAAATTACTTGTCACCTATAAAATAATCAGGTAATTCCCGTAAGTCTTTGGTCAAACACATATTTCAATAATTAAACCTGAAATGCTAAATTAACCTATTTTAAATCCTCACAACCTAAAATTCTCATAATTTCTAAAATACCATCATTTTTCAAGTCCATCAATATCCACTTAATTTTTTCGACTAAAACATTAAATTCTAACTTATTTACTATTGAGGTCCAAATTTATAATATAAAATTGGATAACATAATTATATCAAAATCTATTTGAGTAGATAAAGCAAAAATATCATTTAATTAAAATAGACTTAATTAGTTTTTGTTTAAAGGGGTTTAAAAAATAAATTTTGCACTTACTATTCCCATCTAAAATTCATACTTTAATAATATACTTCAAAATCTTTGTTTATTTTCTTTATAACTTCAAAATATAAAAATGAAGTCCTACAACAAAACTAGATTTAATAAAATACTCATCTAAAGGCAGGGTGTTTTATTAAATCAACTTAAGTGCATGGGCTATGAGAAGGCAAGGCACAACAGAAACTTGGAGATTTAAGTTTCCTGATTTAACCACTCAGTAGAGGCATGCTCGCCATGCGGGAAGGAGTTGCGCAAAGAGTTGGGAGGTGGATGGTGGCTACATCAGTGAGCTGGGCGGCTGAGTGGTGCCAACTTCCTGGTTCAACCTCACGTCGATGCCAATCAGAGGAAAAAAGGAATACAAGCACATAATCCCTCTCTATAAAGTTGGAATCTCTCCAAGAAAATAAATTAAGTTTCTGGCGTCTCACCAGACTAGTCCCATCTCAGGATCAAACATGCAATTTTATTAATCATTTAAAAGTGCCTTTAGTTGTACATCATTTGATCCTTAAATAGCCAACAAAATAGAATACTACTCTAACTAGGAAATAACAATTGTAGATAGAATAAATCTAGGAAATACTAATCTAACTAGGAAATAACAATTGCAGATTGAATAAAACTAGGAAATACTAATCTAACTAGGAAAGCAATAAATCCTTATTTGCATCAATTGCCAGCTCCCCTAAAGAACTTGACTCTGGCAAGTTTTGAAGAGTGTAAGCAGCAAATAGATGTGGATGTAAATGTTGCACTTCCGATGCTTGCAACCAAACTAATTCCGAATTTGGATGATTTTTCGATTGCACTAAAAACTTGTAATACCCTCCTTGACGGGTTGTAACAAATTGATGATCAAGTATGGAGGCAATCTCATCTAGAGTAGCTATATTTTTTTGGACACGAAGAGTTGGTGTTTGTGATGCCTCTGGAGTTGGTACTGTGGAAAATTCATTTGCATCACCCTTAACCTCAATGAGATCTTCTATGTTAAAAATTGGGCTAATACCAAAATCAGAGGGCAAATCAATGACATACGCGTTGGTGCCCAATTTCTTGCCGACTTTAAAAGGACCCCCCTGTCATGCATGAAGCTTGGTAAAATTCCCAGGAGGAAATTGCTCCGATCTTAAACGAATAAGAACCATATCACCCACGTTGAATTGCCTATCTTTGCGCCGTGCATTTGCAGAAGCTGCATAAGAATCTGTATGAAAGGTAAGGCGCCGTTTGCATTCTTCATGAACATCCCTCATATAGCTAGAAAAATCTAGTGCAACTTTGCTTGGTCTGGGGGGCAATGGTAAGGAGTTATTATTGATTGGAATGCTAGGTCGGAAACCATAAACCACTTCGAATGGGGCGCACCCTGTTGACCTGTTAACGGAATTATTGAAAGCAAATTCTGCTTGTGGAAGTACTATATCCCAGCTGGTGACATGATCTGCGACAAGGCAGCATAATAAATTTCCTAAGCTCATGTTGGTTACATCAGTTTGGCCGTCTGTTTGGGGATGGAATGCACTAGAAAACATCAGTTTCGTCCCCATTTTCGTCCACAATGTCTTCTAGAAATAACTCACAAATTTTACGTCCCTATCGGACATGATAGAAGCTAGAACACCATGTAATCGGATTACTTCTTGCAACAATAATGCATCGATCTTTGAGGCATCATAAGTCTTGTGACATGGAATGAAATACAACATCTTTGAGAAACGATCCACGATCACCATAATTGAATCATGTTGCCATAGAGGTTTAGGTAACCCAAGAACAAAATTCATGCTAATGTGCTGCCATGGCTTGTCTGGAATGGGAAGGGGTGTATAGAGCCCTACTTGTTGCTTGGTTCCTTTATTTATCTGGCAAATCTGACAACGATCAACCACTATATGCACATCTCTATGCATTCGAGGCCAATAGAACCGATCAACAACAATAGCAAAAGCTTTATCATATCCAAAATGCCCAACTAAACCCCCAACGTGGAGTTCCGTAATTAGAAATTCGCAGAAAGACCCACGCAGAATGCACAACCATGTTCTATAAAATAGATACCCATCTCTCAAAGAATATTCACCAACAAATCTTCACACATGAGTGGAGAGATTACTCCACACATTGCTGAAGTCCCCGTCATTAGCATACTGCATTTTTAGACTATCAAGTCCTGCAAAATTAGCTGAAAACACATGTAACAAGTGAGGTCTCCTGCTTAAGGCATCAGCCACCTTATTTTTAGTCCCCAACTTATTCCTAATAACAAACTCGAACTACTGCAAATAGTCCATCCAGTGAGCATATGGCATTTAGCTTACTTTGGGAATTTAGATGCTTCAAAGAGTCATGATCAGTGTAGAGAATAAACTCTTTATGAATCAAATATGGTTGCCAATCCTTGAGAGTTTGAATTAAAGCATAGAATTCTATATTGTATGCCGAGTATCGACGACAAGTGTCATTAACACTCTAAAAAGCGATGGGGTGACCTTCTTGACTCAATACTCCTCCGATTCCCACATGTGAGGCATCACAAGCCACTTCAAAAACTTTAAAGAAATCAAGCAATTTAAGAACTGGTGCTTGCCCCATTTTCTCTTTAATTTTGGTGAAGGCCTTGGCAGCTGCGGCACTCCATGAAAAATTCTTTGCTTTCAAGCATTCGGTGATTGGGGCCATTATAGTGCTAAACCCACAAAGAAATCGTGGATAGAATGTTGCCAAACCATGAAAGCTCCTGACTTCTGAAAAATTTTGGGGTGTTGGCCAATTTTGAACAGCTTGCACCTTCATAGAGTCATCCTCAACACCTTCATCATAAATTATAAAACCCAGAAACTTGGCACTTGTCTTCATAAACGAACACTTGTCTCGATTGATATAGAGCTGTTCAGCTCTCAAAGTCTTCAATACTTTCTCAACATGGTCTAATTGGTCCTGCAAACTTCAGCTAAAGATTACGATATCATCAAAATAAACAAAGACAAATTTTCCCAAGAATGGCTTGAGAGCTTGTGTCATAATGTGCATGAAGGTGCTTGGTGCATTGGTTAATCCGAAGGGCATGACTAGCCATTCGAACAAACCATCTTTCATTTTGAAGGTCGTCTTCCACTCGTCACCCGACGGGATTCGAATTTGGTGGTATCCACTTTGAAGGTCAATCTTAGCGAAAATAGAGGCACCACTTAGAAAGTCCAACATGCCATCAAGACGGGGAATGGGAAATTGGTATTTCATGATTATCTTGTTAATTGCTCACCTATCTACACACATCATCCAACTACCATCCTTCTTGGGCGTAAGTAAAATCGAAACAATGCAGGGACTAAGACTCTTTCAAATGAAGCCTTTGTCTAACAATTGCTAAATTTGCCGGCTGAGCTCTTCATTCTCGATGGGGCTCATGCGATAGTGTGGTAAATTAGGAAAAGGTTGATCCGGTAATCAAGTCTATAGCATGTTGCACATCCCACATTGGAGGTAATTGGTTCAGCATCTCATCCAACATAATATCCTAAAATTCCTCCAGCAATGTGGCGAGTTTCCCTGGAATAGAACCATCCTCTTGCTTCATTTCGCACCTTACTACCCTTAGCACCATATCTTCATCATGCATGACTTGAGAAAATTGGCTCATGGTCAACAGTGGGACAGCTTCCCTTTGAGTCTCAAATTCTGAAATCTGCAAAGGATCCAAAACAAATTTCTTACCTTTAAAATTAAAGGAATAAGTGTTAGCATACCCATCATAAAAAGCCCTCCAATCATAAAGCCATGGATGCCCCAATAACATGCAACAAAAAGTCATAGGGATCACGTCACACCAAGTTTCATCCACATATTTTTTTCCCAACTAAAATTTAACCAAGCATCGATGCTTCTCAATCTTTAGCCCCAAACGTTCTACGGCAGTTTCAGAAATTACATTCATGCCACTGCCATTATCAATAATGACATTCAAAGCACGACCATCATGTTCCATACGTGTGTGGAAAATGTTGGTACACAACCACTCGGTATTAGCCAGGAGCTCTTTCTTAGTTTCAATCAACACTCGATGGATCACGCAGCTAGGTAAATCCAATCCCATGCACCCAGGTGTTCGTCTTCACCGTGGCTACCCTCATCGGTCTCCTCCACATCCATTTCTTCAACAGTGTCGATTACCAATAATTCTTTTTCACATATGAAGCCTAACTTTTTATCTCTTGTAGGACACACAACAGCATAGTGCCCAAAACCTTTACACTTGTAACATTGTGGCCCTTCGCTGGAAACTTTTGCTTTTCCTTTCTGCTCTACAATCATCGTGCCCCTAGGTTGATCTTTTAGCAATGGTGGCCTTTGGAATGAAGGCATTGGCACACGTTCCGATCTTGGATCCGTTGACATCATTTTTCTCCCAATCGAGATTCCCATCTGCTTCTCAATACGTAGTGCTAATTGATACGCCTCCTCCACATTAATTAAATGTGCAGTCAACATCTCCTTGCATAGATCACTACGTAATCTCGTGTGGTATCAAGCTAAAGTTTGTTGTTCAGTCTCCACAATCTTGCTACGAACAGTCAACTCGTGGAAAAGATCCGTGACTGATCAACACTCAACGACCCTTGTCTGAGTTGTAACACCTCTTCGAATATCATTTGCTCATAATCAATGGGAAAATATTTTTCCTTAAGTCATTCCTTCATTTCCTCACAGTTAGAAACTGATGGACGTCAGGTACGGCATAATTGTTCTTCCACACTTCCCCACCATGCTCGTGCATGACCCATCAATTTCATCTGAACATAATGAACCTTTCGATCCTCTGATATAGCAAACCAATCTAAGTAGTCCTCAATAGCCGTTAACCAATCTTCAAAAGCATTGGGTTCTAATTTCCCATAAAAATCTGGCACATCTACCTTCATCCTCTTAGTCAGTTCATCAAGAGGTTGATAATCTGCACCATGTCTACCACGACCTTGGTGAAAATTGTGTATGTGATGTCAGATTCGAGGCCCACAATCCTCAAACTCCCGGTCACCTTCATCTTCCTAATCTTCTTCATCATCTCTATCACTTTTATCGAACACCTCCCCACGAGCTGGGCCATGCCCTCTCTGATTGAAAGGCCTAAACTCCCCTCGACTTTGATGCTCATCCATGACATCTAGTCGGTGAGTGAGTTGCTCCAAAATTGAGGTGATTTGATTGATTCGGTGCTGCAAATTGGGCTATTCCGTGTCTTGGTTGTTCAAATTTTGGTTGGTCGGGTTTTGGTTGTTCAAATTTTGGTTGGTCAGGTTTCGGTTGTTTGGATTTTGGTTTTTGCCCATGGTGTACGAAGTACCACTATGGGTTACAGGCATGGGGGTGCTAAGCTCCTCAAGGAAGGAACCTGGCTCTGATACCAAAATTGGTGCCAACTTCCTGGTTCAACCTCAAGTCGATGCCAAGAAGAGGAAAAAAAGAATACAAGCATAGAATCCCTCTCTATAAAGTTGGAGTCTCTCCAAGAAAATAAATTAAGTTTCTGGCGTCTCACCAGACTAGTCCCATCTCAGGATCAAACATGCAATTTCATTAATCATTCAAAAGTTCCTTTAGTTGTACATCATTTGATCCTTAAATAGCCAACAAAATAGAATACTACTCTAACTAGGAAATAACAATTGTAGATAGAATACAAATAGGAAATACTAATCTAGATAGAATAAAACTCAGAAATACTAATCTAACTAGGAAAGCAATAAATCTTTATTTGCATCACTAAGCACACAGAGAGAGAGAGAGAGAGAGAGAG
>QEOT01004458.1:78663-107652 GCA_003123785.1 Pterocarya stenoptera
CATAAACGAACCAATTTAAATCAAAGATCAATTTAAATCTGAAATAATAATTAATAAGAAGAAGGCCCAATAAAATATTTTCACAACTTAAAATATTATAAAATAATATTTTAAAACTCCCAAAATTCTAAAACTAGAGAATCAATCATTAAATTAATTAAAATAATCCTTCATTAAAAAACACTAAAATACGGGGTGTTACAATTCATATTCTACTGGTGTTTTTGGCAGTAAGCTGTGGGTCTTTTGGCATGATGATGTTCAAGTTAATATTATTCATGAGTCAAATCAGCGTGTTACTTTTAGGATTAATTCTTTATTGATCGTTTCTGTTGTCTATGCAAAATGTACTTATATGGAGAGAAGGCAGCTCTGGGCTGATCTTCTTCCATTTGGAACTCTACAAAAACCATGGATGATTATTGGAGATTTAAATACTATTAGCCATGATGGGGAAAGATGAGGAGGGTGTCCAAGACTCCCTATGGCCATGGAAGAATTTTCCTCTTTTATCCAAAATGGTGGTTTGATCAAAGTGCCTTTTTCTGGAAACAAATTGTCTTGGTGTAATGGGTGTGGTGGTTTGGCTAGAAGCTGGGCTTAGTTAGATAGGGTTTTGTGTAATACACGGCTTTTAGATATGTGTCCGATTGTGTTGATGGAATATTTTCCTTGTAAATCATCATATCATGCGCCTATCTCTCTTCAGTTGGTGAATTCCAATATGAGGTATGGTCCAAGTATTTTTAGATTCCAGCAGATGTGGATTTTGCATGAAGGATTCTGGGAGTTTGTTTCTAATTTATGGAATGAGGAGGTGGGTGGAGCTGGTTTATGGAAGCTTGCAGCTAAGCTAAAAAAAATTAAAAATGCTCTTAAAAGTTGGAACCGTGAGGTTTTCGGGTTGACTAGGTTGCACTAAAAAACATGGGGGGAGAAAGTTGAACAAAGGGAGGCACAACTGCAAGGGTCTTATTCCCAAGAAGTCGAACCAAAGTTGCTAGCTGCTCAAGCGGATTTAAACTCTTGGGCAGAAAAAAGAGAAAACTCAAATTGCACAAAAAATTAAAAACACATGGATAGAGCATGGGTAGGTAAATGCTTCTTTCTTTGCAGCTTTGCAAACTAGGAAGAAGAACATAATTAATTCCATGCATTTTCCGGATGGAAGAATGTTGTCAACGTCTGAAGAGATTCATAATGAAGAGGTTTTACACTTTGCTGATTTTTTGAGTCACAGATCGACGGCTGCGGAGTTGAATTTAGATGATGTTATTCGGGAAGAGGTGAGGGAAGCTGAAAATCACAGTATTTGTCGAAGGCCAATGGAGTAGGAAATTAAAGATGCCTTGTTTGATATTTCGATTAATAGTAGCTCGGGTCCAAATGGTTTTGCTTCTGTTTTTTTTAGCATTGTTGGGATTTCATTAAGATGGACTTGGTCGAGGCCGTTTGGGATTTTTTTGTAGGCACCTTGCTACTGAGGTACTATACCGCTTCCTTTATTGTTTTGATTCCGAAAGTGCCGAATCCATGCTCATTTGATAAATTCAGGCCTATTAGCCTATGCTCGGTTGTTTATGAAATATGTTCAAAGCTAATTGTGACTAGATTATCTGCGGTTTTGAGTCAGCTGATTTCTGAAGAGCAAGGAGCATTTCTACCAGGGAGAAGTATTTTTGAGAATATAAGCCTTATGTAGGAATTGGTTCAAGACATTAATAAACCAATTATGGGAGTAATATTATGATGAAAATTGATATGGCCAAGGCTTATGATACGATTGACTGGGAATTTTTGTTAACAGTTCTAAAAGCTTTTGGTTTTTCATTGGAGGTTTGCAACCTGATCTCCAATTGTGCATCTTCGGTGTGGTTTTCTGTGGTTATGAACAGCACTTCTAAAGGTCAATGCATCTAAGTCTTCTATTTTTTTCTCAAACCGTATTCAAGAATCAAGACATCAAGAGTTGCTTAGAGTGTCTGGTTTTTTGATGGGGCACTTTCCAGTGAGGTATTTACGGGTTCCTATTTTCTCAGGTACGTTGAAGTCATGTTATTTTGATGATTTGTTGCTTAAAATTTCTAAAACGATTGAAGGGTGGAAGATGAGGTATCTTTCCTCTGGTGCCAGATTGCTTTTGATTAAGCACATTCTTTCAAGGTTGCCAGTTCATTTATTATCTGTCTTACCAGTGCCTAAGAAGATTTTTGGTAAGATTAATAGTTTATTTAGCAATTTTTTCTGGGGTTCGTTGGAAGGATGACCAAGGAGGAAATGGGTGAGTTGGGATTCAGTTTGCAAGCCCGTGGATGAAGGAGGTGTGGGGCTGAGAAATATTGTGGATGTCTATAGCTCCCTTCAATTCAAATTTGCCTAGAAGTTCCTCTCGGAGGATACTTTATGGTCTCGTTTCTTTAAAGCCAAGTATGTGAAGAGTCAGCATATTTCTCTTGTTGATTCGTCTAAAGGCTCTAGATTTTGGAAGATGCTTACTAAATCAATTCCTCGTGTTGTTGACAAATATATCTAGCATGTGAAAGAAGGGAACTTATCCTTTTGGTGTGATAAGTGGATGGACTCAGGTCCTATATGTCAAGCTGTACAGATTACTAATTTTCCTCTTTTAAAAATAAAAGACTGCATGATTGAGCATAGTTGGGATGTGGACTTGATTGTCCAACTAGTGGGTCAGGAGGTTGCTGATGATATTTTATCTCATGTTGGTGGTACCAAACCAAGGACGGATATGTTAATATGGCTTGGTAGTATGGATGGGAGGTTTTCAATAACAAATGCTTGGGATTGGATTCGTATTTCGGTTTTGAAGCATCAATGGATAGACTGGATTTGGCACTCTACTTTGCCAAAGAAATTTCAGTTGTTTAATGGAAGGCGATGACCAATAGTCTAAGTGTGGATGAAAGGATTAGGCGTATTGGCATCACATTAGTGTCTCTAAATGTGAATGTTGTCCACAAGGTGGTTTTGAAGATCTGAATCATATTCTTTATAGTGGCAAGGTTGCGGCTAGACTTTGGCATATGTGCTCTAGTTTCTTGGGTGTTCCCTATGTGGCTACTTGGTCTTGGTTGGCAACTATTGAAGCTTGGTTTCAAAGAACAAAGAAGTCTTCAAAGGTTGGTAATTTGATTGGGCTGGTTCCATGTATTTTAATATGGAATCTATGGATGTGGAGGTGTTCGGCATGAATGGAGGGTCACAAGGATTGCTTTAATGTTTTGTGGAGGAAGGTTAAATACTTGCTCCATTGGGTTGGTTTGAGGCTTAGGGAGTCTGGAAATTTGCATCATCGTGACCAAGCAATTTTAGAAGACTTAAATCTGTCGGTTGTTTCTCTTTCGAAAAAGAAGTTTATTGCGGTATCATGGGAGAAGCTGGAGTTAGGTTGGTTCAAATTAAATACAGATGGTAGTAGTTTGGCGAATCTGGGGGAGTTGGGTGCTGGGGGGCTGATTAGAGACCATGAGGGAAATTTGGTTGTTGCATTTACTGAATATATTGGACTTGGTTCAAATAATAAATTTGAGTTGTTGGGGGTGTTGTATGGGTTGCACAGATGCAAGGCTGTGGGCTTGGTGAATATTGTTGCTGAACTAGACTCGACTCTATTTGTGAATTGGCTGGAGAAAGGCAGATGTCAGGTTTGGTACTTTGAGGATTTTTGGGAGGAAATAATCTTGCTCATCCGAGGCCTTAATATTCGGTTTAAACATGTGTTTAGAGAGGGCAACAAAGCTGCAAACTAGCTTGCTAAAGGTGGTAGTGCTAGGATTACGCAAGAGTATTTGCCGAATAACATCCCAAGGGAGCTCAAAGGAATTTTACGCTCGGATAAATGTGGTTTACCATGCATAAGAAAGAGGTAAGATGTGGTTGAAAAAAGCAAAAGTTCTGTTTGGAGATTTCCACTGGAGTTTCATTCACGTGACGTTGAAGGAGTTACACTCTGTTGGTTTACGTACGTTTGACGTTGTTCACGCTGGTGCGGGTAAAGAATACGTTGGTTATTCATTGTACAAATTAATAATTTTAATAATTGTCCTATTGTTTTTGTTTTGGGTTTTGGTTTTCCTTGTTTAGCTCTTTGATTCATGGGATGGTTTGTTTTGAATATATGTAAATCCTGTGGATCTTGGATGTTGCCATGGTATTCCTCCACCATAAGTGAGGTTTTTTTATAATAAATGTGGGCCGGGGTCACTATTGAACATGTGACCTCGTCTCTTTTTTTTTTTTAAATGACAATAAAATTGACAATATCAGCATACCAAGGTAAACTAGCAATGGAAGACAATTGCTCATCAGGGAATGAATCATTGATAGGCAACACATCCATGGAATCGTCAAAACTAAGGCATGACAGATGATCTACCACCACATTTTCTACTCCATTTTTATATTTGATGGTAATGTTAAATTCTTGGAGTAGAAGAATCCACCTAATCAATCGTGGCTTAGCATCTTTCTTCGAAAGAATATACTTTAAGACTGCATGGTCAGTAAAAACAACAACAGGAGCCAAGAATGTATGCATGAAATTTATCTAGAGCAAACACCACAGCAAGTAATTCTTTTTCAATTGTAGAATAATTCATTTAAGCATCATTTTTAAAGTCTTGCTTGCATAATAAATCAAATATTGCTTTTTATCCTTACATTGTCTTAAATCAAATATTGCTTTTTAAAGTCCAATCTAGTGGTTGCATGATTGGTGCAGTGGTAAGCATGCCTTTTAGCATATCAAAAGCATTTTGGCAACCTTGGGTCCATTCAAAGGGAGTGTCATTTGTTAGAAGGTTGCACATAGGTCTAGATATGGAACTAAAGTCTTTTATGAACCTTATATAAAATCTAGCATGCCCTAAAAATGACCTAACATCTTTAATAGTCTTAGTCATGAAATGACACTTCTCCCACTTTAACAACAAATTCTTTGCTTCACACCTAGTCGAGACTGCTTGCAAGTTAGAAAGACATCCATCAAAAGAGTCACCAAACACAGTAAAATTGTCCATGAAAACCACCAAATAGTGCTCTATCATATCACTACAAATACTCAGCATGCATCTTTGAAAAGTGGCACGTGCATTACATAAATCAAAGGGCATCCTCTTGAATGCAAAGGTACCAAAGGGCACGTGAAAGTGGTTTTCCTTTGATCTTCAGGTGCAATTTCAATTTGATAATACCCTGAGTACCCATCCAAAAAACAATAATATTCATGACCAACTACCCTCTCTAAAATTTGATCCAAGAAAGGCAAAGGAAAGTGGTCTTTCTTAGTGACAGCATTCAACTTCCTATAGTCAATACACATGCACCAACCCGTGACAACACAAGTTGGGATCAACTCCTTATTCTCATTCTTGGCTATAGTTCTTCTAGATTTTTTAGGCACAACTTGTGTAGGACTTACGCATTTACTATCGGCAATGGGGTATATGATACCCACATCTAACAATTTTAGCAGTTTAGTCTTGACTACCTCTTTCATTGTAGGGTTTAACCTATGTTGCATCTCCCTAGATAGTTTAGCATCGTCCTCTAAATAGATTTTGTAAGTGCAAACTAAAGGACTGATACCCTTGATGTCAGCATTGCTCTACCCTATAGCACTCTTGTGCTTTTTCAAACATTCAATAATTTACTTTCTTGCATATAGTCAAGTTTAGAAGATATTACCACAAGGAAAGTCTCATTAGGTCCTAGATAATCATACTTGAGCTCCATAGGTGATGGCTTCAACTCTAATTTCGGTGCTTGTTCACATGATGGTATGAAGTGATTCTTGCATAGCTGCAACTCTTCAAATTTTGGTTTCCACTTGTTTCAAATCATGTGAAGAGTTTAAAAGAGAATAGATAGAATTTTCACCACAATTAAAGTCACAAGAATTGAGTATACAAGCCTCTAATGGATCTAAACAACAAGTTTTTCTGAATTGTCCTTCAACAAGTGTTGCAGTGAAATTAATTTCATGAACATCCTCTTCATCCATAGGCTGCTTACAAGTATTGAAAATATTAAGCTCTAAAGTCATATTGCCAAAAGATAGTTTTAAAAGCCCATTCCTACAATTGATCAAAGCATTAGAAGTAGCAAGGAAGGGATGCCCTAAAATCACATGTATTTGGCAATTGCTATTGAGCGTGATGTCCATGTCCAAGACAAGAAAATCAACAGGATAATAAAATTTGTCCACTTGGATCAACACATCTTCAACAACACCTCTAGGAATTTTCATAGATCGATCAGCAAGTTCTAAAGTTATGGAAGTGGGCTTCTGTGATGACCAAGACTTTCTAAGCTTTTGTGTAATTTTTTTTTATCATAAGCCCATGAGAGTTTCGGCCTTTATAAGGAATTAGGGTTTTGAAGTCCAATGGAATTAGGGCTCATGCCCAACTTAAGATTTTTTTTATGCCACTTGTCATCCAATGGAGCTATGTATAGGATTTGATGAATCTAGATGGAAATAAGGGAAGAGAGATGAGAAGGTCTAGGGTTTGGCTTACATGCTTACCATAGAAAGATCAATCATTTCCTTGCCATGTGTCACGCATGCATGAAGATGTTTGCTTGTAGGATGAAGCATCTTGACACATATCACTAAGGGAAGGAGATTCTAGAAGGGAATGATTAGATTATGGAAAAATGGAACCTAGGGAAGGCCAAGAGGTCATGGATGGCAACAAGGGAGAAAGGAAGGTTGCTTTTTGCCATGTGTCATACATGCATAAAGGTAGGTAAAAAGTTGTCTTGAGAAAGAGCAAGGTCAAGGTTGGAAGAAAGGCCTTACACGCCTAGGGCTTCTAGAAGAATATTTTGTGTAAGACATCTTGAGGTGGACAGCTAGAGCATGGTTCTTTGTGCTAGAAAGGACCAATCGCATACTTGTCCGATAGTATGGTGAAAAGAAAATCTCCTAGGGAAGAGAAGAGTTCGGCAGCCTATGCACACACACACACTCCTTACATGCCACTTGGCACTCATGCACACATGTAAGAGATTAAGGAAGATTTGAGTTTTATAAAACACCTTATAACCACTAGATACATTGAACCAAGACATGAAATGGAGGGCAAAAGAGGAAGGGAGTTTTGGCTTTGGAGGAAAGAGGTGCCATATGTAAAAAAGGGTGCTTTTGGTTCCCAATACAATCAAATGATGAGCTAGAGGAAGAGGTCATGGGGTTACACACCAGTTGGCATCCATGCATGAGGTTGGCTCATGCAAGAATCTTTTTAAGTGTCTATAAAAGGGAAGGAGCTGAAGACCTAGGACCTTTGGCCATTTTGTGTATTGCTTTTGTGAGTTTCAGTCATCACCATTTCCTCCAAGTTTCTATTACTTTCTCACTTTCCAAACACTCTCCACCATACCTTCTTCATACCCAAACATTCTTCGGAGAATAAGCAAAGTGAGGAGATATTTGCAAGAGGAAAACCTAGAAGGTATGAAACTAACTTTTCTTTTATTATATACATATGCACGACTTCAAGGGAGTGAAGATTCGGTTTAAGCAAAGTTCATCTAGAACTCATGCTCACTTATATACACTCGAGCTAGAGGAGATAGCTCATATCTTTGGAAGATTTTCACATGAGTCCACATTATCACACACACGGCTAGGTTAGGGTATTCTTCAAGAAATGTGGATTAAACCCTATTTAAGGTTCGTAAGAATGGTTTTTTTCAGATTAGAAATCACAACACTTTTGTTTCTATGAGCTAGGATTATTGTTAAAGTTGTGTTCGGACTCAAGGAAGAAGAGTCTGAAAATATGGAGTCTTTTTCTTGGAAAGGAAAAGATGTAAAGAGCACTACACTTGAACACATGGATTAGGATTTTTCTTGAATAATGATCCTAACTAGTATTACAAGTGAGTTTTCAACTTGCTTGCTATAGATACATATTTCAGATTTTTTTAAGTACACCTCTAACTTGTACTTGGATATTTTATACATATGTCTTGTGAACTTCTTGTTTGATTCAGTTTTATATGGTTGTTCGTGACTTTGATGTTCTTCCATGTGTTATGAACTTCTCTTGATATGATTATTGTAAAGCATGATTAAATGGTCTATGGAAGATGTGTATATTATGAAAAATGGAGTAAGAAGCCATGCTAGGGTTTCAGTTTGTACTATAATTGTTATGAATGTTTGTCACTAAACCATTTTTAGTATGGGACTAAGTTCATGAAAATATTGTCCATGACCACAAAAAAATGTTTCGACCATCCATGAGAATTCTTTATTAAAGACTTTGCTCATTACATTAGAAGATTCTAATTTCATTAAAATTGATTGAAATGCATGTTTCCTAAAATAAGATTTTTTGGCCAACCCTATGAATGAAGTATGATCATTGGTGTTTTAAGATTAATGTGTCAAGAATGATTCTTGCTTATGTTAGGGCTTGTATGTTTCAGCCCTTTCGTGGAAATTATTTGAATGTATGCTCTTGATAGATGTGAATGCCTTTAAATTGTTATAAAGGAACATGTTCACATGTTTTAATATTTTCAAGCCGTAAGTGAAAGGTATTGCATGCATGAATGTCATATGGTTATGAAGAGGTATTTCGGCATTTCATGTGTCTCATGAAAATCTAAGTTTCATTGTCATGTCACATGCATTGGGATTGTGAAAACCCTTTTTAAAGGAAAAATAGTCTTTTTAAAAAGTAAAGTTTTAATCACGACCCCAAATGTTGGGATAGGAGAATGCCTTTAATCACGATACCCCTGGGTCAATGAAGTACTATCGGCGGATCTCGAATAGTTCCTAAAAGAAAAGGACATTGGAGTGGGATCGCACCTAAAGCTAGTGGGTGCACCTACGCTGAAGGCAAAATGCGAGCTACCATATATGAAACATAAGATGTAGTCACATTGGTCAAAGTGGCCAATGGTTGATAAGGTAACAAGTGGGGAACACACGGTGCATAGGGGAGTCGTGAGGTATCCAATTATATGTTATAAGTCAAGAAAGGTCACGAGCTCATAAGTATGTTAATGAACAACTATGAAATGAAGCAAGAATGTTTATAAAAGCAAAAGTTATGAAATGTCATGTTTTACACGATGTCTTTTGAAAGGTCAAGTGCTTAAGTATAAGTTCATGTCCATGCATTCATTGTTAAGTTTGCATTATATGCTTATGATATCTGTTACACGTTATTTGTTTACTTACTAAGATTTCCCAAAATCTCACTGTTGTATTTACCCACTGTTATCCCCTACTCGTAATGATAAAAGTTGTGCCAGGTATGCGAGACCATTAATTATGGATGGAAGTTGTGAAATAATTGAGGATGAGTTCACCGTGAAGGCTTGTTGTCAATTTACCTTAGAGATGCTTAAGATGTCGGCTCATCGACTTAAGAAGATTTTGGCGAATCTAAATGAGTCCAATGTTGGGGTTTCATCCTTGGATCCTCAAAGGATGTTAAAGTTTAAGCATGATATGAAGTCTATGTCAAGTTATTTGGAACAAGCTAAGAACTCAGTGTATTTGAGTCTGCTTGAGCATGGGACCTTAGTTCTCACACATTCCACTTTTGGAAATGGGCTCTCTGGTTGCATTAAATGTTTTTGGATCCCATGTTTTGGGAGTCTTTTACAAAATTTAAACACTTTTGATGACTCTAATGAATTATGAATTGGAATTTTATGTTTTCGGTACCATGACTAATGTTCCTATATTTCACCTAAGTTGACTTTTCACTGTGATATTTATTATTAGGTGCATTGCATCTTATATGTCATGTACGAGGCAGGTAACCCTGGTGTTGCATGTCCCAGCATTTCAGTTTTCGTCAAATCCCAAGCAGGGGCTGGGGGCACCACAATTTCAATTCACCAAGACCTAACTATTCATATATAGAATATGGCAAAAGATTCACACTAGATCCAAAATCAAGCAAAGTTTGCTCTATTTTAGAATTATAAATCATGCATGAAATAGTATGAGATCCTAGATCTTTGTATTTAATAGGTGCTTTGTTTTGAATGATTGCACTCACTAGTTCAGTCAAAAATACCTTCTTCTATATATTAAGCTTGCACTTAACAGTACATAAATCTTTTTAAAACTTGGCATATGAAGGAATTTGCTTTATGGTATCCAAAAGTGGAATGTTTACTTTAACTTGCTTGAACACTTCAAAAATTTTAGTATTGTGATTCACTTGCGCTCCTGCCACCTCTTGGCAAAGTAGGTTGATGGGCAAGCCCCCTCCTACCACAATGGTGTGAGGCATCAGAGGCTATTGGCCCGTGGCCAACTCGAAGGGGCTAAAGTTCGAAGCAGAGCTTTTTGGTTGTTAAGTTATAGCAGCACTGAGCAACATCCACCAGCTCCAGTTTTTCTGGTTTGCACTAAAGTGCCTTAACTAGCCCTCGAGGAGTCCGTTTATTCTCTCCGTCTAAGCTTTCAAAGATATACCGACCATAGGTATCTTACCATCAGATACCGAAAGTCGTCTTCTAACATTACCGACCTTTAAATATCGGGTTTTCATCAATTTCACATAACATAAAAAAAAGCTCTTTTCATCATCAGAAACAACTGATTTCCAAGACCTCTTGCATTGCATTACCATAACGAAAATAAAAATTAATTAAAAAAAGAAAGGAGGAACCAATCTTTGGGGAAAAGGAGTAGAGATAGGACAAACAACTTCATCACTCTTGGGCTCATTAGGTTCATCACTACTCTTTGATTTTGAAAACTATTTTGGTTCTTTTGGTGAGATGGTCTTGTCAATGACCTTCCCACTTCGAAGAGTAGTGATAGACTTAACATGCTCAAATTTTTCACCATTGGCACTAGATTCACCTACACTAAACTGACATTGTGGATTGGGTTGTGCTTGAGCAGGAAATTTTCCTTTTTCTTGATTTCTCAAAGAAATGGTCAACTTAGTAAGTGTGTTCCTAACGTCGTTGATGGCATGGAAATTTTGATTATGTATGGTTGCTTGTGTTTGCATAAATTGTTGCAAACTTGTAGAAACTCGGTGCAATGCATCCTCAAGATTTTTCTTTGGTGGTGGAGCATTGTAAGGAATAAAATTGGGAGGACCTTGAGTAGGAGCTATAGCCACATTATCATTCCTCCAACTAAAGTTTGGATGATTCCTTCATCCAAGATTATAAGTCTCTGACTAAGGGGAGGAATATGACTTTTTTACCATGTTTATTGCATTTGCTTGATCATGCAACAATTCTTTAAAAGCTGGAAGTGTAGGACATTCATTTGTTAGGTGTCAAATGGTCTCACAAATACTACAAACCTCATTAACTTTAGGCACAGTAGTGACTTCATTAGCTTTCCTAAATTCCATGGCTTCAAGTTTCCTAGTCAAAGTTGCTACCCTAACTTTAAGGTCATCATCCTCCTTAAGTTGGTATCTACCACTTCCAGAGGGGTTGGTGGAAAGTTTGGATGTATCTGAAGTATCAATGGTATCCCAAGTTTGGGCATTCTCAGCTAAGAGATCAAAATATTCAAAAGCCTCTTCAGAGTCTTTGTTTAAAAACTCTCCATTGCACATCATCTCTATGGATTGGCGCATTTTGGGACTTAAACTGTCATAGAAAAAACTGATTATACACCAAGTTTCGTAGCCATGATGTGGACAAGAATTGAGCAAATCTTTAAATCTTTCTCAACATTGGTAAATGTCTTACTCTCTTTTTGTGAAAAATTCATCATTTGTCTCTTTAGAGCATTTAGTCCTATGGATTGGAAAAAATTTCTTTAGAAACTCAGTTTGCATCACTTGCCAAGTACCAACTGGCCTAGGTCTCAAATTGTTAAGCCAAGTCTTTGCCTTCTCTTTAAGAGAGAAAGGAAACAACTTAAGCCTAATGGTCTCATCACTACAAGTCTGGTCATGGAAGGTAGCACGTACCTCCTCAAACTCCTTAATGTGTAGATAAGGATTTTTAGATTCTAAGCCATGGAATCTAGGAAGTAATGGAATCATACCGGGCTTAAAACTAAAATTATATGCACTAGAAGGAAAGACAATGCATGATGGAACACTACTCCTAGTGGGCTGTAAATAATCTCTAAGAGTCCTAATGGGAGGAAGATACTCATATTCTGGAATGTTATTTTGTTTCCCTCATCATGGTTCCCCTCATTATGGGCATTCTAATGGATTGACATAGTATCAAGTGTGTGAGAATGATTGGATGAATCAAACAAATTGTATAACAAATTATGATATGCAATCCTAATCAAATGATTATCTCCATCATGAACCCAAGAGCTAATGTACTAATGCATCAAACAAGTTTAAAATAAATCTAAAACTAAACAAGAGAAATAAAAGTAAATAGAGAAAGAAAGAAAAAAGAGTTGGAGAGATATTACTGAAATTGTGGAGAAATTCATAACTCAACAAACCTCCCTACAAAAAGTGGGTTGCTTCAACCACACTGCCTTCCCCGACAACGACAGCAAAAACTTGCAACGACTTTAATAATGCTCCCAAGTGTAGGTTGTCGTGAAGTAATAATTCGGAGAGTCCGAGATCGAATCAACAGGGAAGAGTGTAGAATTGCAATCCAAAGCAAGAAAATCAAATAGAATAATAAAACTTATTAGAAAAGATTATCAAGAGTTGATTGAGTTGCTAAAAATAAAAAAGGTCAAAACTATGGAGAAAATTATCAATATTTTAAAACACTAGCTTCGGGATTCACACACAATGCATCTGATGATAGTTTCAACAATCTATTTTATAACTCAACTAAACTTCATACGAAGCCTACACCAAAAGAGCCACGCCACATTAAAGAAAGCTTGACACAACAGACACCAAAAGAGAAGCATGAACTTTGTGGGAAAAAGACTATCTGCACCCTCCCAGACAAGGTATAAATAGTAAACTCCAAGTACAAAAAACTCTTTGATTCCTAAACTCTCTTACTTATTTACTACACTCCAAGAATATTTACTAACTTTGGCATCGGAGGTTCTTTGGCCCCAACGTCACCCTCTCAAAGCTGCAATATATTCTACCTTGTGCAGGGCTCATTTTCGAAGATCTGAGTTGTCGGAGCTTGGCCCAAAGGTGTGCGAAACATGATGTTAACACGAAGAATGATCTAAGTTAGATGACTTAGCAATTAAAGTACATATTACTTTTCAAAGAATATAGTTTCATGAATTGCAATGATTTTAGGCAAAACAAATCTAGAGGATTTATGCACAGGAAATTCTAAGCGTTCAATGTGCCCAGAGTCTATGATAAATCAAAGAATTATAAAGAATAAATCTCTTTTCTAGACTGGTAAATCAATCCAAAAACATCAAAACTTAAACATAAAAACCATAAACAGATTGTTACAAACATACCAAAAGATGGTTGGGATTTACCCTGCACCTTAGCAAGGTGTTTGGCAATCCATAAGTAAAAGAAAATAAAACAATAAATTAGGATTTTTTCTTGCCTCCCTCTCCTCAATTTTGTACTAATGATATGCTTATATAAGGTAAAAAAGAGACTCTAATGTTTTCATGATTCCCACCTAAAAAATGGTCTAACTTTTAGAACTTATATTGGTAGCCTCGTACATGCTTCAGGAGTTAGAATTTAGAAATCCTTATTAGAGACAAATATGTAGCCTTTTAAGATAGCTTTCCAACCCATCAATAATCGCATCAATCAAATATGTAAGAAGAAAGTTATAATCTAAACACTAAAGTATGTCCAGGTTGTCTCCTAGCCCATTTGGAACTTGGACTTCTTGTGGATTCCTTCTGTGATTTCTTTTTCATTTTCTTAATCCAAATTACTCTCAAACCCTTCAAAAAATATATTTATGCATTAAGACTCATTTTAAGCACAAATTTAAGAAAAAAACAGTATTCTAAAACAACCTATAATATGCATGAATTAACCTAAACTAAATGTGATAAAGCTATCTACTAATGAGATAATGTGCAAAACTAAGCTATTATCAATTAGTATAACTATATAATAGTATTAGTATTAGTATACTATATATTAATATTACTTATAGTGATTTTAATTTAGTATAACTATATAATAATATTAGTAAACCTATCAATATATCACTAATTCACTAATAGTATTAGTTTTACTATATCATATGATTCACTACTTATAGTGATATAGTATTAGTATAACTATTAATACTGTAATGATTTATATAGTTCTTTCTATAAAAACTTAAAGTGGATTACTAATACTAATAGTATTTGTGACACCCCTAGATTCCACTTGGGATCGGACGGACATCCGAAGCGTCGGGACATGCAACACAAAGTTATCTATCCTCGTTCATTACATATAAGATGCAATGTTCCTAACATGCATCTAGCATTATGCAATATTCACAACGGATAATTTTTTTTTTTTTTTTAGCAATACTGTGCACCAAACTTATAATATCCCAAATAGTTAAAACGTAATCCATGCATACTTAACAAAATAAACATCCACTATTACAGTACGGTTCTCAGAACACAGTAATCTCAAAATAACAGACACCTGACTCCATAATTACATTGCCAAAATATACTAACAGGCAAGTTTGTTGAGTAACTCGCGTCACTCGACTAACAGACAACCTCCTCTAGTCTGCCAATGTCTGCTCCCTACTCTAATCCTGACACATCGCCTGCCATTCGGGGGGAATGGTAGTTGGGACTACCATGGTGAGATTTGATTACAAATCTCAGCAAATTAACTGGAAACTTCCACACAGGTTAATGATACATGCATGGCAGTAAAATCATGAATGTATAATCAAAATTAATAATAACATAGTATAACTTGACATAACATGGTAAGAAATAATAAGCATAACGTGACTTGACAGAACATGGCATGAGCTGACATAACTTGAACTGAAACTGAAACTTAACTTGACATGACATAACATGTGCGTAAATTTAAAACACAACATGGACTAGCAACATAGCATGAACGTGAACCTGAAACATAACATGGACTTGAAACATAGTATGAATGTGAACATATATAATTTGAACGTGAACTTGAAAATAACATAAACCTGAACATAACATAACATAAACGTGAACTTGAACATAATATGAATGTGAACATAACCTGACATGAACATGAACTTGAAACATAACATGGACTTGAAACATAGCATGAATGTAACATAAACTTGAAACTTGACATGAACATAAACTTAAACATAACATAACGTGAAACATGACTTGAACATGAAATACATGAATTTGAAATCTTATTCAATAGACTTAATCATTTAAATGACCATACGGGTGCCACACGGGTCCTCTTGAGTCGTGTATCCCTGCCGATTACCGCATCACAACACAGGTATCTATACCAGCTGTGAGTGCGTTAATACGTACTCCACAGTTGTTGTGGCCACACGTATTTTACGTGTCACAATTACTGTGTCTCACGTAGTGTATGCTCCACAGTTGTTGTGGCCCCATGAATTGTTTGTGTCACACTTGCTATGAACACACATAAAATAAAGTATGGCTCCATCGGCGTTAGTGCCTGGTGTGCTCTGGTGACCAGCTAGTTAGGCCACATTTACAACCTGTTGACTGTACTTCATCAACCTAGAAAATTTCACACATATTTAAACACTCCAACATGAACAAAGGAGTTCCACTAGCATATTACCCCATCCTAACGCTTAGGGTCGTGATTGACAAGAATAACTTAACAAGACTGACAAGACAGAATGACATGAATACGAAAAGACAGAAGTCCTGACATAGCGTAACGTGACATGAACGTAAGATGACTAACATGATATACTTTGAGACATGAGTGTAATAGACAATATTTCATAACATGGCATACGTGTAACAGATAATATTTTGTAACATGGCATAACATATAACAGACAATATTTTGTAACATGGCATAACATGTGACAGTAAATAATAACATGGCATAACATGTGACAATAAATATTACGTGACACGACACACATGTAACAGATGACATACATAATGTGACATACTTGCAACAGATAGTAACATGTGATAGAATATATTATGTAATAGATAAGTATTTCTTGACAGAATAATTTGTGTAATAACAGATAAACATGTAATGACATAGCATGGCATGGCATATATAACAACATAAAAATATAAACTATGGTTTCCTTACCCATCACACGTACATAGTAAGTTAAGAGTTAACTTACCTCGATCGACGCGTTCTATGAGAACAAATCGCCAAACACGAGGAACTATAAGAGGATATTCTAAAAGTTAGAAATTTAATTACTAAAAATTAGAAATATGAAAAGAGACAACTTAGAGTAAAATTACCATTTTACCCTCTACATGTGGGAAGAGGACCATTTTACCCCTAACTTAAGGATTTCACATCCTAAGTCCAAAAATTACCAAAATTTACATTCCTCATGTAAATTTTGTCCTAAACTCAAATATCAACTCAGAAAAAATTAAAACTAAACACAACTATTAAAACTTTATAGGTCCGAAACTTACATAGGCTATATTTCCCTTGATTTGTTGCAATTCCTTCAAATTTTAAAAACTTATAATCAAATCAAATTTTTGCAACAAATAATATCTTTCCATCCTAAGTTTAAAACACACTTAAAATGTCCATTAAGAAAAAGCTAATCATCAACACCAAACTTTTTATAAAAAGATCTAAACTTTTTAACAAAAGTAAACTCTTAAATCACAAATTTTAATCTTAATAAAAACATCTCCAAGAATTCCAAAAAAAAATCAAATCTTACTTCTAACATATTCATAACATCATCCTAAGATAAACCATGTTTTAAATCATCAAACAAAAGTCATCAAAAATCACAAAACAACACTTGAAATTTTTGGTTTTACACTCGGTCCAAAAATAGAAACTTTTCTCTCAACTAACTTTGATAAATCTCTTGATCCATGGCTTAAATGTAACACCCTGCTCCTCCTTCATTCTTTTGACGTAAGCAATTACGTCAGATGTGATGTGATAGCCCGCTCCTCCCCTCTAGTGTCTAAGAGCCTCGTTATGCGTGCCAGACTCGATAGCTTGTTTTTAAAGATACTATGTGATTTCAAAAGTTATCTTGTATTTTAAAGTTATGTGTATTTTAAATAGAAGATTCATATTATTATTTAACTAAAGAATATTTTAAATAACTCAATTATAACATCTTTGAAGAGCTCCAAAAATATTATAATTGTGGGAATCATTTTATATAAACGATTCCAATTATTTAAAATATTATGTGATCTAAATAATGATGGAATCTTTAATTAATTTAATAGTTTTACTCTTTTAAATATTTTAAGTAAGACTTCATCATTTTATAAATGATGAAAGAATATTATTTTAAATAATATTCTAGCTTTATTCATCTCAATGCTTTTAATTAAATAAATATTTATGTGTTTTCAAATCAGTATTTAAGGGTCATCGTAGACCATTTTATAGACCCCCAGACGTCGGGTTTTAGTATAAACCCCAGCCCTCTCTCTCCTCCCTCACTTTTCCCTCCCCTCTCTCTCTCCTCTCTCGGCTTGCGACGTACACAGCCCTTTCTCTCTTTGCACCGAACGGCTCCACAACCCAACCTAGCGCCGCCGTGCGCCGGTGAGCCACACCACCACCAGCACTAGCACCACTTCCCTCCGGCGAGCTCACCCATGCAGCCACCTCCCTCCACCATGCATGAGCACAGCTCACCCACGCACGGGTTCACTATGCAGCCCCCTAGCGCCGCCGTGCACGGTCATCTCGACCACTGGACACCACCACGAGACTCCTGAGGTCTCCCCCTTCCTCCTCCAGCAAACCCAGGGCCAATAGGCCTCTCCTCCACCTCCCAAAGTCCCTCTCTCCACCGCACGGGTTTAGGCTCCCCCGCCGCCGTCCGCCACCACCCACGGCGAACGACCACCCTAGCCAACATCCTCAGGCGACCATGAACCCAACGGTACCACCCACGGCCCCGATCTGCCACCCACGGCTGCACACTCTCTCTCACTCTCCCACGGCACCTATTCCCCTCACAGTGCACGGCCAGCCACCGTGCCGACCACCACCGAGCCTCCACGGCTCCTCCGGCAGTTCCCTTAGCCTAGCCCTAAGCTTAAACCACCACTTTACGTGGGGGGTTGATCACTGCACGTGATGGACAATCACTGCGTGTGACTGACAGCCACTGTACACGGCGAGATCCACCGCGATACGCTCCTTTCTAGTATCATCAAGGCCACCTTAGGCCCTTCCAAGACCACACCTAGCTATTCAAACGCTTAAACAGCCACTGTATGCGGTGTAGCCACCCCGTACGCTCCTTCGACGTTATCACTGTGACAGCTAGAGAGTGATGCACGGGTTATCCTGTCGATGGTATAACTTTCTATCCCTCACTTTTTATATTAAATGTTAGATGCTAGCTAGTTGACTAGGTTGTGGACTGTGCTGTTAGTATTATAGGTTGTGGGCTGTGCTGCCAGTATTATAGGATTCGCTGTGTAGTGGCGATGTGACGTAAGGTGATGGAGTGTTGGGCGTAGTTGGGAAGTGTGCTGTGTAGTGTTGTGGACTGTGCGGTGAAGTGTGGTGGTAGTGTATGTGCAGTAGTAGTGGCGTGGCCTAGTGCCGTGTAAGGAGTACACATGGAGTGTACTCTGTGTAGTGAGACGAGGCACCGCATGGCGTGTGTGCCATAGCGGTGACATGGCGTAGTGTCGTGAATGGAGTACGCAAGGAGTGTACTCCATATGGTGGAACGATGCACCGTATGGCGTGTGCCATAATAGTGACGTGGCGTAGTGCCGTGAATGGAGTACACGAGGAGTATACTCCATATGGTGGAACGATGCACCGTATGGCGTGTGCCATAACAGTGACGTGGCGTAGTGCCGTGAAAAGAGTACACGTGAAGTGTACGCCATGCGGTGAGATGGTGCACCGTATGGCGTGTGCCATAGCGGTGAGTGGCGTAGTATCGTGGATGAAGTACACGTGGAGTGTACTCCATGAGGTGCAGCGATACACCGTATGGCGTGTCGCGAAGATAAAGGTGATTGCGTAGATGGGCGAAGAGCCTGATGTATGGTGTCAGGAACTATGAAACAGTGTCCCGAAGTGTGAGATATGGCCTGTAGTCCAAGGCGATGAGTGTCGCCATGTGACTGGCTTATGGCCAAAAATAAGTGCGAAATGGCTATAAGGTATCAGAGTAGCGCGGCGAAAGCATGACTAGGCAACGTCACTAAGTGACGTGGTCGATTAAGAAGTCGTGCGTGCGACGGGTAAAGAGTGAGCGTAAGAGTGATGTAGCAGGAGCGTGACAAGGTGTCACGTTATGACAAGAGTACGTGAGGAACCGTACTTGTGTTGAGTTAGAATTGACATAGCGGAATGTCAGAAGTGACGTGACAAGGTCACAGTATAGCTTGGGAATGGTCTCGAGCTATATGGCGTGACATAAGGTGTTGTGAAGTATGGCCTGTAGTCTACGGCGATGAGCGTCGCCGTGTAGTTGGTTTATGGCCATGAGTATGTGCTAAGTGACCAAGAAGTATCAGAGCAGTGCAACGGAAAAATGATTGGGGCAACGTCATGAATTGACGTGGTCAATCATGAAGTTGTGCTGTGATGGGTGAGGATGTATGAGAGATGACGTGATAGGGTCACGGCATAGCTTGGGATTTAGTCTCGAGCTATGTGGCGTGACGTAAGGTGTGTTCACGGACAGAATCCCATCGTGCTAAGTGTTGGGATGAACTGTCATGAGGTACAGCTAGCATGAAGGGTCATGCTAGCCGGGTATGAGAAGGTTGGTAACGGAGTATGGCGTTCGCCATACGAGTCCGTGACCAATGTATTAAATGATGGTCTTAAGGGATAAAGGAGTAAGGTATGTGTGCTGTCTGGTTAGACTCACGTGCCGGACAGATTCACTGTATGTAACGGGTAATCTGTCTTAAGCATGGTAACACGGTGCTCGAGCCTCAGAGTGGCTTGGAGCCGTGTGACGAGTATGGATGGCCATGAGAAGTAGAGTGAACTAAGATACATGAGGGTAATGATGAGAGTACTGTCTAAGAATGGGATGCATGACTTAGTTAGTCTAAGTCATGAGTCGGAATGTGGTTAATGAGAAGAACGAGATAGAGGTTCTAGTGTCTTAATCCAAAGGTGAATCATGGATTCACCCTAGCGAGTAAGCACTTGAGGTAGAATGTAAGGTTGAAAGGAAGTAGAGACCGTAATGGGTCTCCAAGGATTTTATCATAGTAAGGAGCGTGAAAGAGTACGGGATAGCAGAAGAGTGTTTTAAGTAAAGTATAGCTCTATTTCTAGTCAGCTATTTATGCACTAGATAGAGAATAACGTAAGGTTATGTATGCATGTAGGTGCCATCTGACACGCCCATGAATGGACTGCATGATATAAAAGTAGCATGGAGTCCAGGTAAGTATTATGTTCATGCTCTTCTAGAGTTTTCTAAAGTATGAGAAAAAGAAAGATGAACTGTTTTCCCATGAAAGATGCTTTAAGAAAGGACACGAAAGATGTTTTTAAAGAAAGCATGCTAGGTATTGAAAGTATACGTATGTACGGCCCCTCTATGAAAGCCCCTTTTTACGCACCCAAAAGTATTAATTGTATGCAAGTGAATGGATGAATATATGATGTACTTATTGTACGTATTTTCTAAAGAAAAGAAAGGAAGTTCGAGGCCTTTGCCCCGAGCTTTAGAACGATGCTTAAATAGACGCGAAGAAAGTGTTTTAAAACATGTCCCTGAGAACCGATGTTAAAAGGTCCCTACGAACTGATATTTTAATCGATGCCATGAAAAGATGATGTTTAAGCCATGCTTTTTAAAGAAAAGAATGTTTTCTCATGAAAAGATGTTTTCCCCATGAAAGCATGAAAAGAAATGAAATGAATGCCCATGCCCATGAAATGAAATGAATGAAAGTCTCAGCTCCTTAGAGATGACATGAATGAACAAATGAAAAGAACAGCATGTGCCATTAATGAATGTATGAAACTACGTAACGGCCATATGAATGAACGGAAAGAGGTACCCAATGAATGAACAGGCAGATTGCAATGACAGGCCGCAGTATCTGGTAGTGCACCCAGTGCTGCACCCTGACTGAAAGGGATTCCAACCTGTGGCCACGGGCGAATCCATCGGCCCAAAAGGCCGCTAACCCCAGCACGCGGGGCGTAACGACGTGCACCGGCCTATGAAAGTGAAAAGAAAAGAAAAGTAAATGAATGTATGAATGCATTGCATTCTTCAAGAAATGAAGCTAGTGACGGGGGAAAGGTTTTAAAGAAAAGAAAAGCATGTTTTAAGAATGAAAGCCCCGTTCACTGATGTTTCTAACGAAAGCATGTATGCATGTATGTATAGTATGTATGAATGATGAATACATGAATGAAAACCTATGTTGCTATATTTTAACGGTATGAAGTAACGCTTACTGAGTATTCAACTCATTTTAGTTTTTATGTGTGCCCCTCCCCCCACAGGAAACTAAATGGGCAGTACGCCCAGGAGGGACATAGCCAAAGGGAAAAAGCACGGAGATCTAGGCATTAAGGTTTTAACGTACGAAAAGGTCTTTTTATTTTAAAGAATTTTATTTCCCACTCCAAAATCCTTTTATCACCAAAGCATTTTTTATTTTATAACGTAGAGTCTTGCACCCTGGGAAGGACTGTAAAAGGTTTTAAACTGGACGGTAATTCCCATCGTATCTTTTGAAAAATACTTTTCCAAAAAGGTCCACCCCAACGACGGGCGTTACATTAAAGACATGTGATCTTCAAACTAAAACATCACAGGATTTAAAAATGTGTCCTAAAGAAGATCCAACCATCAAACTTTAAATCACATGGCTAAAACTCAATAAAACATGGATTTAACTCAACAACATCAAATCTTAGGCCTAACTAAAATCTTCTTGCATAGAAAAATCATATCTTTGAAACTAATACTAAATATCTTCAAAATATCATCCTAAGATGCAAATAAGAGACTTAGAATCATTACATAAAAATATCAAAGTCTTTGGAGTAAAATATCATCACTCATGTATCACTTGCACGGTCGTTACCCGTGGGGTGAAGATGGGAAGCCAGAGTATGTGGATGGTCCCTAGGGGAGGCCATGGTGCATACGGTTAAAATTGGAATTAAAGGAATTATTCCTGGATTTGTTAATTTGTGCCAAATGGTGTTTTTGGCGTGAGTGGGAAAAGTGTGTTTTTGGAGAAATAGTGTTTTCTCGGGTTTTACGCTTGGGTCATCATGTGCATGCATAGCGTTGGTTGTTTAAATATATTTATGGTCTTTGAGCTTTTTTGGGTTTTACTTACCTGCGGTTCCATTTTGTGGGACTGTAGTTTTTTTTTATTGCAGCTTTTGAAGAGACTGAGCCCGAGGATGCGGCTCTGCCTGATGAGTTGGGACATTGGCTATATTCGTGTATTTGAAGATTATTGCTGCTTTTACCTATTGTATTTTAATTGATTTGATGTTGTTTTGTAAACAAAATTGTATTATGTTGACATGTGGATTTTCAGTACTCTGATATTGTATCAAACTCTGGTACTTAGTTATTTGACTTAACCGTTCCGCTGCGTATTTTATTGTACACGTGTTGCATTGCACACACTCAGCACATGTCGATGGGGTGCGTGACCGCATTGTCATCATCCCGGGTGTCTCGATTTCCGTGTGTGTCCGTACATGGAAGTTGGGGGCGCCACATACACTTTTTCAAATCCCTATACAAAATATAATAAATAATTCAATTTTTTCAAATCCCAATATAACTTTTTTAAATTCTAATTCAATTTTTTCAAATCTCAAAACTAAAAAATAATATTTTAAACTTTAAAACAAAACACAAAATTCTCATCTCATCTTCCAAACATAATCTAACCCATACAGAACCACCATACAACATTTCCACATACAACCACCAACTCTCATGGCTAACAATACCCGATCCAAACACCAAGACATGATGCAGCTAGGGGTGTAAAAAAAAATCAGAAAATTGGACCGGACTGGACCGAACCGGTGGGTTTGGTCTGGTACCAAGTATGGTTCGGTCCAGTACTGGTTTTATTTTTCTTAAAACCGGTCAAAATCGGTCCGGTGTCGATTTTTTTTTTTTTAAATCGGACCGGTTCATATATATGTTATAATTTTTTATATTGTATATAATTTTCATATATAATATATAATAATATATAAAATAGTTTTGTATTATATGATAAATTACTAATTAATATAATATTAAATCTTAAAATCTTATATCACTATAGTCTATTGTATTAATAATTATACTAATACTATATCACTATATATTATAATATACTATAATATATCACTATAGTATCATATACTATTATATATATTATATAATATAGTATATAGGATATTAAAACTAGAAAACCAAACCGAATCGGATTGGAATCAATAAAATCGAAAGTACTGATATAGGAGATAACCGGTGCAGAATCGGTTCTTGAAAATGTAAAACTGGTGTATACCGGTTCGGTCCCAAATTTTGTCCAAAACCGGACCAAACTAGACCCGTTACACCCCTAGATGCAGCGGCAAAAAGCTCAAGAAACTCGAATGCAAGCCCAGGAAGAGAGGATGCATGTCATGCGTGTAGACATAGCTTAGCTGACTAAAATGGTCAGGACATTGGTGACAAACCAAACTGCCCAAGTGGTCCATCGTGACCCCAATTGCCAGAATGACAGGGAATTCCATGAGTTCAAGCGTAAACAACAAGGGGGGTGAAACTCGATTTCCCTAACTGTGATGGCACCAATCCAGCAGGTTGGATTTTTAAAGCTTCACACTATTTTGAATACTATCAAACACCTCGTGCACAAAGGTTGTTAATGGCATCATATTACATGGAATGGATGCATTAATATGGTATCAAGATGCAACAGAAACAAGGCAGTTTAATAATTGGAAAACTTTTTCTACAGCCTTATTGCTTAGGTTTGGACCCACAGCCTATGGCGATCCCATGGAAGCCCTCACCTGCATTAAACAAGTGTCTACTGTGGTCAACTATAAGGCTCAATTCGAAGCCCTTTCAAATAAACTTAAAGGACTTCCTGAAGCACACAAACTGAGTTGTTTTCTCAGTGAGTTGAAGGATGAAATTTGTCTCCCCGTACAGATGTTCAACCCCTTGTCCCTAACCGTAGCCTTTGGGCTTGCCAAAATACAAGATGAGTACCTTGCTAGTTCAAAAAAATCAGTAAGAAGTTGGATGGACAAAGACACTGCCCCAGCAAGCTTAAGGACAGGTGTGGGACACTCTCCTAATCAATTTCAGAGGACTGGATAGAAATTCTTCAAACCAATGAGAGAAATCTCTTCATCTCAAATGGATGAGAAAAGGAAAAAAAGCCTATGCTACCATTGTGAAGAGAAATGGAACCCAAATCACATGTGCAAATCCCCAAAGGTGTATGTGTTGCAAGGGTGTGATGAGGAGGGGGAAGATAAGGGTGAGGAAATTTATTTTGATTCACAATAGGTGGAGGAAAACTAGCAAGGGTAGAAAAAAATTAGAAATATCCCTTAATGCGATTACTAGAACTCCCAACTCTAATACCATGCGAATCTGTGGCTCTATTGGGGGAGATGGTGATGGTGTTGGTGGATTCAGGAAGCACACTTAACTTCCTGGATCCTTCTATTGCATGGAAGGCAAAGCTACAAGTGGATATCACTCAAAGATTCAAGGTGTAGGTGGCTAATGGCGAGTTAGTCACAAGTGAAGGAGCATGTACAACCACATCACTCAGATTACAAGGAAACTAGTTTACTACTTCCTTTTACTTGTTAACTTTGGGTGGTTGGGACACTATGTTGAGCATACGATGGCTGGAAGATCTGGGAAATATAACTTGGAACTTTTCCAAGTTATTGATGCAGTTTTAGTGGCAAAACAGATTGGTACAATTGAAGGGTCTCCAATTGGGCTAACCATCCTTTGAGGAGGGGAGGGGAGTAATGTTGAGTAGTATGAATGGGCCTAAAGGAGTCTTTATCCAATGTTCTATTGTACACCTTACAACCATCACAAACCTGGACTTAAACACAACCCCAAACAGCCATCTAACCACGTTATTACAACAGTTTAAAAATGTTTTTGCAGAACTTGTGAGCTTACCACCCAAGAGAACCCATGACCACAGAATCACACTAAAAGATGGAACCCCACCTATCTCCACAAGACCATACCGATACCCATTTTACCAAAAAGCTGAGATTGAAAAAATTGTCACTGACTTAGTCAAGTCAGGGATGATTAGACCAAGTTCTAGCCCCTTTTCCTTACATGTTTTACTAGTCCAAAAGGCTGATGGGAGTTGGCACCTATGTGTAGACTATAAGGCTCTCAATCAGAAAACGGAAAAGGATAAGTTTCTTCCCGTCATTGACGAGCTATTGGATGAGCTTTATGGTTTCGTGATTTTTTCTAAAATGGATTTTAGGTCCAGGTACCATCAAATCAGGGTGGATCTCGAGGATGTTCACAAAACTGTCTTTCGCACCCACGAAGGGCACTATGGGTTTTTGGTGATGCCCTTTGGGCTCACCAACGCCACTTCCACATTTTAAGGGTTAATTAATGAACTTTTTAAACCCTTCTTAAGGAGGTTTGTCCTGGTTTTTTTTTTTTTTTTTTTTNATGCCACAGCTCAATAAGCTTTCCAGCAATTGAAGGAGGCTGTTTTTTAACCCCCTATGTTAAGGCTTCCAGATTTTATGAAGTCATTCACTATTGAATGTGATAGGAGTGGGTGTGGCATAGGAGCAATGCTAATGCAGGCTGGGCAGCCCATTTCCTATTTCAGTAAGGCTTTGAAAGGCAAGACTTTGGCCCTATCAACTTATGAGAGAGAGTTATTGGCCCTTGTGACAGTTGTACAAAGGTGGAGGCCCTACTTAATGGGTCAATCATTCATTGTGAAAACGGACCAGCAGGTTTTAAAATATTTACTAAAGCAGAAAGTGGGAACCACAGCACAATAGAAATGGGTAACCAAACTTATGGGCTACAATTTTAAAATTGAGTTCAAAAGAAGAAGGGAGAATAAAGTGGTGGATGCTCTTTCTAGAAGGGATGGGGAGAGAGTTGTAGAAGAGGGAGTGCTGGCCATTATTTCATTTCCCACACCCGATTGGATTGAGGAGTTGAAAGCTAGCTATTCTTCCTCACTTGAGCTACTAAAACAATTAGCCTATTTTCAGACCAAGGCAGAATTGCCTAAAGGTTATACAATACAGCAGGGGTTGATCTTAAAGAATGGGAGGTTTGTGATCAACCCCGGCTCCCTTGTTGCAGCTTATACACAACAACCCAGAAGCAGGTCATTCAGGGTTTCTAAAAACTTATTAGAGGGCAAAGAAAACTTTCTTCTGACATGGTATGAAGAAGGATATCAAAGAGCTAGTAAGGAACTGTGAAATATGCCAAGTTAATAAGCATGAGAAACTCTACCCCTCGGGACTTTTACAATCTCTTCACATTCCATACCAGGCCTGGGAAGATATATCAATGGATTTTGTGGAGGGTCTCCCCACCTCTCAAGGAGTTAGTGTCATCCTAGTGGTTGTGGATAGGTTGACAAAGTATGGCCATTTCATGGTCCTAGGGCATTCCTATACTGATGTTGGAGTGGCTCAGATCTTCTTATGGGAAGTGTTTAAACTACATGGATTCCCTGAGGTAATCCTCTCAGACAGGGACTCCATTTTTCGAAGCACATTTTGGAAAACCCTATTCTCATTACAGGGCACTTCTCTAAGCTATAGCTCAACTTATCACCCACAAAGCGACGCGCAAATAGAAGTACTCAACAAGGCCCTAGAAAGGTATCTGAGGTGTTTTGTGGGCTCTAAACCTAGGCAGTGGGCTCAATGGCTCCCCTTGCCGAGTGGTGGTATAACACATCGTACCACACATCGGCAAAGATGCCACCTTTTGAGGCCCTCTATGGTTACCAATCACCAAGACTCATCACATACATTCCAGGGACAACACGGAATGATGCCACAAACAAGATGCTTACCAACAAAGAACAGATCAAGTGCCTACTCAAAAGAAAATCTCAACTTTTCATAATAGATAATGAAGAAATATGCATATCAACATAGAAAAGAGAGAGAGAGTTTCAAAGAGGAGATTGGGTGTAGCTCCGTTTACAACCATACCGACAGAAGACTGTGGTGGCGAGGCATCACTTGAAGCTTTCTCCCAAGTTCTACGGGCCATTCAAGGTGGTATAGCACCTTGTTGCGGTGGCTTACCGCCTAGATCTGCAACCGGAGTCCAAAATCCACCCAGTTTTCCACATTTTGTGCCTCAAACGGAAAGCTAGGCACTCGGGTCCAAGCACTGCCATCACTACCTCCAATAAACAACGTCAGAGAGGTGCAACCTGAACTTGAGATGGTGGTGGAACGCTGCCTGCGTCAACACGAAGACTGAGCACAGATGATGGTGTTGGTGAAGTGGGTGGGTCTTTCAACTGAAGAGAACTCGTGGGAACCTCTGAAGAGTCTTCAAGAGGCTTATCCCCACCTGATGGGTCAGGTTATCTAAGGGGATGGGTCAGCTATGAAGCCCACAAACTGGGTGTGAGAAAGTGATGGGCTGAAGAGAAGGGGGCAACGTGGGCCTAGGATATGGAGAAATGAAGAAGAAAGAATGCTGCATTTTTACTTAATATCATGTTGTTATGCATTTTACCATTTTTACTAGTTTACCCTTTTACTTGCAGTGTTAAATGGACACGTGTAAGGCATCTATTTGGGAAGTTAGTTACTTGCAAGGAATATGGGGGGAAGGTCAGGAAAGTGGGGGGAATTATGTGAATGGTCTAAATCTTTTCCTATGAAACTCTCTGGAGGATGGTGTGCCTAGATCAGCACCTTGAGTCTATTTTCATATATTATCCATCTCTATCATCTTCTACCATATTCATCCATTACATCTTCCATTAAAATACAGTCCATTTACAGTTTATATTACAAGTATTTCAAGCTTCAGGACACCTCACTCCAGTTTGTAACAGTATATATACCTTCCAAGATCTTCCAAGTTCTCTTCTCACTTGTCAACTTTAGATAAAGCAACAAAGGTCTTGTTTGAGGAGTGATATGAAATGAGAATTTTGTGAATAATAATAAGATAGTTTGTGAATAATATTAATATAGTTTGAATTAAGTATTTTTTAGATTTTGAAAAATAAGAGAGAAAGAATTCAATAAAAAATATTATAAGAATATAATTTTATAATATTATTTTTGTTTTGAGATTAAAAAAAATTAGAATTATCTTTTATTTTTTATTTAAAATTTTAAAAAAGTTGTAATGATTAGTTTTAAAATTTTGTATTTAAATTATATTTGAGAATAAGATGAGATGAAATAAAACGAGATCAGAGCAAAATTCAAACAAGTGCCGACTGCTCAGGTGTGAGGATCTCTGCATTTCAGCCAGAGCTTGCCCAAGTTCTTCATACTTCATAGACCAGTCGCAATTCCCAATCAAGAGAAGCCCAATGTTGTACTGGTAGTCATAAAACTCGTTCTGAAGCTTCGTCATCTTATCCAAAAGCGCCTCAAGTAATTCCTTCACCTTCATCTCAAGGAAGCTTCTCAGTGAGTCGGCCTTTTTCTCTTTTACAATTACGTCTTCCAGTCTGATATCATCTCTTTTAATGTTGAGTTGCATAAATCCATCTTCTTTTGAGCCTCTTCGAGGTCCCTCTCATTTTGAGCTTATTTTGAGCCTCTTCGAGCTTCTCATTTGTTGTCTGCTCTCTTTCATTAAAGATTCTCCTACTCTTGAGTAGCCTCTCCTCCCCTTCCTGCAGTTTCCTACTCTTAA
>QEOT01004459.1:14699-50721 GCA_003123785.1 Pterocarya stenoptera
TAACGAAGAAACCTTTAAGAGAAACAAGTTCAGAACAGATGATGAGCTTTTACAGTTCCAGAGATCGACAAGCAGACAAAAAGAATAAAATTATCACCAAGAAATAGATGAAAAAACAGTAGTAAATACCAACAGAAGCTACTGACCTTGGAAACGCGAGCTAACAAGAACAGAATGCTTGGCTTTCTTGAGCTTGTGCTTGACTATGAAACTGTAGAATCGAGAGAGAGAGAAGAGAGAGAGAGCGCATTGATGAGGCTGTTTATATACCTAGCGGGAATTGCAGAGAGGTGGGTTACCGGCTGCACTGGTTTCGAGCTCTATGCCACCGGTTTTGTCCGGTGAATCGTGGGACACGTGCCGTGTATCTGTTGGCAAGGCGTAGACGGTGTTAGATCGCCACGGTCGCTAGCGAGGTTGCTTGACGACGTGGCAGGTTTTCACTGGTTAACTTCGGGAGGTTACCTATGGCCTATTGTTGATTGTGAGGACTTTAACTGAGTTCGGTCTCCCTGGAGACATTATAAAGTCTACAGCCGAGGAATCCAAGCGTTCATAGAACAGCAGGCTGCCACGTCACTCCCCGGCGGGGACTAATGTGGTAATTTGAGGCTAACCTCAGGGGTAGTATGGGTAGTCTAACACCTAAAGTACAAGGAAAATGAAAATCGATTTTTGGCTGGGTATTCTCATTACCTAAAAGTGCTTAGCAGATAGGGTCAGATTGTCACGTGTGAAATCACACGCAAAATAGAACCAACCAAATCCTTGCGGCTTCAAAACTTTTGCATTATATACCTTGTTTTTCTTTTAATTGACTGAAAAGATTTTATCCACTTTGAATATTAGATAAATATTTTCACCACAAAATAATAAAAATAAGTTTATAAATTGATGTAATACGTAAGATCGTAAAGTTATTTTTATCGTAAAATAAATATGACGTATTACATAAAAACGTCAGTTTATAAATTTACTTTTATAAAAAAAATTATGAATGTAATACTTTAAATACTAATAATTTGGTTTGTCTTTGTACCTAAATTAAAAGCTTTGGATTAGCTAATTTAATTAATATTTTTTATTTTCATTGGCAAAAAAATAAGTTTTAATCAATGGTGTGATTTCACTTCTTATTTCTTTTCTTTTCTTATTTGCATTATTATGACACGTGTCATGTGATTTGTGGATCCCCGTCCCCCTCTTTTAATTAGTACAAATTTCATTGTATACATCTATATATTATATATAGATGCACACACAAAAGCTCTGGGATATGGTATATTATTTCATAATATAAATTAAGTATTTATTCTTTAATATACATAGAAGAGACCAAGTCAAACTTGATTATTTCAAGATATAATATTATGGATGTTAAATGTTTTCATAAGAAATATATCTCTTGTTGAATAATATGATATTATTTGGGAAGCAATACTTTAGATACTGATAAATTATATAAAAATAAATTTATAAACTAACATGTCTTTATTTGATACGTCTATTATAGTAAAGTAAACCTATTATAGTAGATATTACAGATCACATGAAACTACATCACTTTGTAAATTTACTTTTGTATGCCTTTTTTTTTTTGCAGCACTTATCTTATTTGAATATCAAATGATCATATATGAAAGTATGGATTGCCATGTGTGCAAAGGATATATATGCATACCATCAGGTAGAGTTTCATCTCCATACCATTAAATAGAGTTTTGCTACTTATTATCCCTACACATCAAACATTACACATTACATACTATTTTTTTTTTTAGTTTTATTATTCCTAAATTAATTGATTTATTCAACTCATTATCCAAACACTACGCATTTAGTAAAAATAAATAAATATATGTGTTGTACGAGAATGATGAGTATAATTTTTCTAAAAATAAAAGTTTATCATTGGTTACCTTGGGATTCAAAGAACAGCTCTGCTATAGGTACCCAGCGTTGGGTACCTGTTGCGGAATCAGCTGCAGCCGATATTATTATTAAAAAAATAAAAAACTACGGTGATTTCACCCATCCCAGAGCCAAAATGGGTCTGAGAAACACTTCTTCTTCTTCTTTCTTATTCTTTAAAAAAGAAAAATACTATAATTTCATAAAATCAAACCCATCCCAAAGCCAAAATCGGTCTGAGAAATAACATTTCTTCTTCTTCTTCTTCTTAAAAAAAAAAAAAAAACTACTGCAATTTAAGAAAACCAAACCCATCCCAGAGCCAAAATCGAATTTTTTTTTTTCTTGTTCTTGTTTGAAACTTATGCCTAGTGGATGAAAGACCCAAAATCAACGAAAGAATCACCTTGCGTAAGAAGAAGATCCAAAATATGATTTTGGTGTTGTTGTTTTTGCCCAAAATCTATCGTTAATGTTCATATATTCAAACTAGCTTAAACTTCCAAGCTTAAGTTTTTGCCCAGTCTGAATGTGTGTCATTGAGTTGACTTCCAAAATAAGAAGAAGACCTAAAATCATCGAATCTGAGAAGAAGAGTATGAGAAGAATCAAACCTGTGTTCATCTTTGTTGGCAGATGAAGAAGATAAGACGAAGGGGAGTCTATCAGTTGAGGGCTCTTGGTAGTTGGCGTCTGTGATGAAGATGAATGGGAGTCTATCTATATATGCTTTTACACGTTGCAAATGAAACGTTGCCGTTTCTGACGTCCACGTGGACGCCGGTGTACGCGGGAGCGTATCCCTCTCATGTGCGAATAAAGTTTTTCTTCAAAGAAATAGGTTATTTATCATACATAAATTGTTGAGCATCATTGGACACCATTGGATTTTGTGACCGTGATCGACGGGAACAAATTTGGTTAGCATAGAGAACACACCATATATATAGATATAGATAGCTGACAACTGACAAGCCACACAAAGGCTCGATGATCAACCTATGCCAACCATCGGATTAAGCCCTATATAATTGACAAAACAATCTCGATCGTTGATTAAGCAAGAGCACTAGTATTAGTTTCTCTACATATGCAAAATTATATATTTTGAATATTAATTTTACATATCAAGAAAAATTCTCACATTAGATTATACATCTCTAAGTCAAATAATATTAAAATAATATTATTTTTTATTTTTTGTAAAATTAATTTTTTTCTTTCAGATTTATTTCGGTTGGTATCGAGAGAGAAAGCAAGAAGAAATAAATGTTTCGAAAGAGAGTTTGTTTCCATTGGTGGAGAGTGAGGATGGAGCAAAGAGAAAAAAGTAATAAAATCAAATTTAGAGAATGAACAATGTATTTTAAATTTGTAGAAATACTGTTCATAATTATGTAAATTTGTAGATATACATAATTTAAGACAATCTAATTTAAGATCATATTATGTAAATATATAAATAAATGGATACATAATCTAGTACTAGTGCTCCAACACCCTTTTTTTTTCGACTCTTGTGTATTTTATTTCTGCATAAAGCTTGGAAGTATATATATATATATATATATTATGAACTAATTTCCGCCGCCTCAGGTGCATTAATCTTTGACTATCACTTTCGTTGCCACGTACCCCCAAAGTATAGTTCATAATAATCTCTCTCTATATATATAGAGGGTTATTATATATTCATGTTAGGTATTCAGTGACGAACCCAATTCCATGCAAGTGTTGTGTTCGTCGTTTAGTTTGCTTGGAATAAAGGCTATATTAAATTAATACAAATTTTCATTGTATTACACTCCAAAAATAATAATTTTTTTTTTTTTATCTTAGTTAATTAATATAACAGAATTTCACGTAGAGAAAATATATATAAGCTACCTTATATTTTGTACAATATAAAATTTTTACATATTATGTTAAAAAATATTGGTGTTTTAATTTTTAATTTTTTTTAATTATAATAGATCTAACTATGAGTGGAGTGTTGTCACACTGATTTATGTATAACAAAACTATTTTCACACTATAAAGTATTTGAATTTATATTTCAATAACCATACTTATCGTGTGAATTTGTTGTTTTCAATATCCTTTTCAGTTTTTCAATGTTTACATGCCATTAAGCCGACTGAGGACTCCCAAAATATGAAAAATAAAAAATCTCCACAACCTCTTTCTATTCACACAATCTCCACATACCATATTTTTTTTAATTTTTTTTCTTTTATCAAATATTTATTATATAAATAACAAATAGAAAATTTGAAATAGTTTAAAAAGAATAAACTCAAAAAAATATTAAAAATTTTAAAAAATATGAAATATGGAGTGTGGTGGAGGTTGTGTAACAAAACTCATTCAATTTGTAATACTGTTTTTAACTATTTCAATGCAGTTCAATTTTACCATTTTTTTTTGTATATTTTACCTTGTTAGATATTTTAAAGTATCCAATGCATGTGCTCCAAGGTAAGGAAAATATTAAATTAATTGAAAATGTCACGGCAGACTCTGTATATGACCATATATTATGTTGATTTGACCAAAATAATATATATATATAATTAATTAATTTGCTACATGATTATTGGTAGACTATAAAGTCATGTATTATTTATTTTGATCATAGGTTTATAAGGTTGAAAAAATGCCAACTTTTACTTTGAAAAGTGATTAAAAAATAAGTATTAATCCTAATTGTTAGGTGCAACGACTAAAGACAAGCCATTCTTCTAGAATGTTGAATTGATTATTCAACCAACACTGGCAATCAATTAAATAGTACTATAAAGGTTAGGCGATCTTGCATTATTCACAACCCAAAAAACAAAAGAGAGTATTTATAATTATTTGCGATGATATTATACTCATTTTGACAAGAAATAATTAGCTGTAAATAAATATTTTTCTTATTGTGTATATTGTTGCTAGAAAAATTGCAAGACTTTCACGTGCTACATTTATTTTTTATTTATTTTTAATATATTGTCTGATAAAAAACTCAACTTTAACTTCAACTCAAAATTTTTTACTTATTATCTTCTACATTACGTACCAACACATGAATCATTCTCGAACTCTATCCATGTGAGATTTGCCTACTCGACAAGAATATATATAGTTTCATAGTTTGAAATACAAAGCGTAAAACTCTTGATGATCTAAAGATGTATAGTGTATTTAAAAAAAAAAATTATGCACTTTTTAATGTTACAATACTATTACCATTCATGATTATTAATTTTGGAAATAAATATGCGGCTAGTTTAAATTTTAATGCCGATTTGATCAAAACTGCAAACTGCATGGAATAAATTTGGAGAAAAATAAGTTTTACTATTTATCATATATATCAAACCGTCGAACTCAGTAGATCAATTTGAAAAATTGAAATGAATAATGTTATATACAGTAATGGATTATACAAGTGCCGTACACTCGATATAAAAAATTTAATTTTTTAATAATAAATCTCACTTTTTTTAAAAACAAATACGCGACATTTGCATGATCAATAAATATATCAAACATTACTCAATTTGAAATAGTTGCAGAAATGTTTTCACCGCCATGTTCCTGACTAACTTCTTCTGTCCTAACTCAGGACCGAGTCCAAGATTTTAAGTTTGGGCCGATATTGGGGCCTGGGCCAGTCTCAGTGCAGCACCATATGTAGACAGGGGGCTATACAATGTATACAGTATACAGATACTTTTTCTATGATTCCCAAAATTTTGTAAAATGCCTCCCATCTTAATACCTTATGTTCTGATTAATACTCATCATCTCTATATATTATATATTATATATTATATTTTTTTTATTTTTTATTTTTTATCTTACCAAACGTGTGATATATGATTGATGAGTAAAAGAATTGAATTAGTTTAAGAAGAATAAAATTAAAAAAAATTAAAAAATTAAAAAAAATATTATGTGTGTAGATGATGAATAGTAAAACTCTTATTTTACTGGCTACTCCTCAAAATTGATAAGAGTTGTTGGAAAATTTGTTATATAAAAAACAATTTATATAATTTGAAGATATGTATTTTTTTTTAAATAACAGCGTGCACGAAACTTGCATGTATTTAATTTATATGACTCATGGTGTATTCTGCACAAAGAGTACGGTGCCGTTTGGATATAGATGAGATTGTCGTGATTTTAAATAAAAGTTAAAAATAAAATAAAATATTATTAATATTTTATATTATTAATATTTTAAAATTTTTAAAAAATTATAATGAGATAAAATGAAACGACATACTCACTACCTTGCGCAGTCTTGTTAGTTGTTGCGGGGCACCCAACGAAAAAAGAAACAAATAAGTTAGCAGCACCCAACGAAAATTTCAAAACATTTTCACAGCTTCCAAATCCCAAATAGAAAAGAGAAAGAAAGGGAAGACAGGAAAATGAGCAACCTACTCTGTTCTAATTCGTTAATTCAGTTCAAAATGAAGATAATACCTGCTCAGTTCCCCGCCAAAAAATCCACCATGAAACCCGCATCAATCTCCTCTCGTCTTCAAAACTCTCAAACTCCCTCGAATCAACAACTTAACCTATCCGTTCTTCGCTTCACTCTCGGTCTGTCTCTCCCTCTCTGTATACTAGAGCTTATGTATGTATGCGGATATGTTTGTGCTTTCTGATGCAAGATTGTGTTTGGGGTTTCAGGGATACCTGGGTTGGACGAGTCCTATTTACCCAGATGGATCGGGTACGGGTTCGCTTCGCTTCTCATTCTGAACCACTTCGTGGGTTCGGATTCTGCTACAACAACTCCGGCACAGCTTGTAAGCAAACCCTTTATTTGAGGGTATCTTCTTTTCCGATTCTTATTAGGCTTGTGCTAATTTTCTTAATTTCGTTTGATCTCCTTGATTTTGTCCTTTTTTAGAGAACAGAAGCTATCGGCCTTTCTTTGGCTGCATTCTCCGTTATAATCCCCTATCTTGGAAAGTTTCTTAAGGTAGTTTTCTTTTTAGTTTTGCTTTTATTTTATCATCATGGCTTGCGTGGCCCGTGGGTATAATTAATTAGTCTACGAATTCAATTAAGCTCTAGACATTCTTTTAAAGTTCACGGCGATATTATTAGCTCGGGTTTGACAGATTGATAGTTGTGTGCCCGAAAAATATCCGGTTGACCTGTATTAACTTCTTGTGCTAAACTTGTTGGAGAGACATTTATTCAGGTAATTTAGGGCTTAAAACTTTTTTTGGTACTTATGATACTAATTAAGGTACCCACGACCAGTTTGTTAAAGACTGAATATTTTGGTTGAGCACTGTATTTGCAGCTTAATTGTATCTCGCTCAATCTCATAAATTCCGATGCAGATTCTCTCTGATTACAGAAATTCAAGATGTATTTTATATGACAAAAGTTCCTTTCTGCTTTGCACCAGGCCTGCCATTGTTTAAAAATTATTAGCTGAAGGGTCGTAATCCACATGTTCTTGAAACATTTGACGTCTCAAGGAGTATCACCAATAATGTGGTTAATGGTGCTATTTCACGCATGATGGTGTAAATAGGGATACTGAGATTGTTTTATGATTTAGACAGATTTAATCACATTTCCATCGGGAAGTATGGTTAGAAAATAAAAGATATTCACCCCCGGGGCAGCCTGGAGGTCCATGAGTCAAATTATTTTTGGTGGTAAAAATTCCTCTTGCTAAACTGGAGCAAAGTTGTTGTGTATTGGCAATATCATCTATGATAGTACTTTGAGAGGTTGAACCTGAGAAATATCCTTTACCTGGAGCTCTGTTTATGTGATGCCTAAATTTGTAAACTGGTAATGTGGAAATTTTTGCAGGGTGCTAGTGCAGCAGATGAAGCAACTATCCCTGAAGGTACTGAGCAAATTTTTGTCATGTCACAAAACATCTTGGATACTAAGAAGGAAGACTTGGCTTGGGCAACTTACATCTTGCTTCGCAATACCAACACCATTGCTGTGGTATATCATCCCATAATCATGTAGTATTTATGGAATCAGACACAACATTCCATTATAAATATGAACTTTAATTTTCCAGTTACCAATCTTTCTGAAGAATATTTTTTCTTATCTTTCAGTTAATATCCATTCAAGGTGCATTATGTGCACGTGGCTACTGGAATATATCAGAAGAGGCATCAAGAAAAAATTTACTTGAATGGTTTGAGAGACAAATTGAAAGCATTGGCCTAAAAAATCTGAAGGACACCCTTTATTTTCCTCAGAATTCAGGTAGCCATAAATTGGACATTACTTTAGTTCTTCATCAAAGAACATAATCTAACATTGAATCTAGTTTCTACATGTTGGCAAACTGTACATAATAGTGTGTGTGTGGATTATACAAATCCAGTTGCAAAAAGGGTTTTTTTTTTTTAACATACATTAGAAGACTAAGAATTCTTGGTAGGATAAATATACCTTCTTCTTTTTTTCTCTGCACATAATAAATACTCTACATGGGCCCACTAAAGCCCTTCTGGATATTCCCTCTTGTTTTGAATTAGAAACTAACCTCTTGAAATAAAATCGTTTCCTTAAAGCACTAATATTCACTAACTAATGGATTCTTTTGTTTGATAGAAAGATTTAGTTAGAGACTGGTTAAAATGTTAACGATATTGGTGCTCTTGAAAATGCAATGACCACTGAATAATGCTTGGCAATCATTTTTCTCATCAATTGCCTTTAAGTCATTTAAGAGAAGCTTATTTCAAACAATTCCTGCTGGTCTGGAATCAATTTCTTTTTCCTAATTTCTAGAAAAATTATCAATTTCAATCCAAATATCTTTCAAATATTAAAACATTAAAACACAGCCAAAAAAATTCTGAAATAGTGAAAAGATGTTCAAAGTCAAACATGCCGTTCAACTTCTCCAAATTATTTCTTCACAAATCTATCACTACTCTTATTTGGAGGTTTTCATTTGAATTTAATTCAAATTTTCTGAAGCATTTTGCTTCTTGTGAGGATCACCATAATTCTTTAATTAGAATAGGAAATTTGGAGAAGTAGGAATGAAGGATCTGATAACATTTTAGGCCCCATGCGGGGGGGTTGACAAAGCTGTTCTTCTTATCTTGTATAAATCAGTAAATTAATTTGAAAATCTTAGTTTTTTTAGACCCTCGAGGATGACAGTGGTATGAGATTTTTCCAATTTAAGGGAGCTTTGTCTTTTTGTTTTTACATTTTAAATATTTAGAAGAAGAGATGGTCAAGAAGTTTGGCTGCAATATCCATAATATTTATCCTTTTCTACTTCAGCATGCTGTATAACATTCCAGTGTATAAGTTTGATCGCATGTTACCCCATAAGGTTGTAGTGGTTTATTTTGGTTGTTAATGGCCAAATGCCATCACATTTTCAAGTTGGAAAAATCAATGTGAAACACCATACCATTGGTGCATTTTTCTCAGTGATTCATAACCAATGGAAACAAATTTTGGAGTACTGCTTGCCAAATTACTCTACTTCATTTACATTGTTCATATATAACAGTAATGTTGTCTTATTTAGGTGGTGTTCTTCAGACTCTTACCTCTAGTTTTCTTGGAACAATATGAATGTTTGATCATTATTTTAGATTCTGTGCTTTGGGAGCTGTTACCCAAGGGGACTCGTTCTCTCCTTGTACAACCAGTGCTACAAGTTCCAAAACCTGGTGCCAATCAGATGGAAGGTATTGAAGGTTTTGTCCTCTTGGCTTCAAGCATGGGCTATGCATATAGCGATAGAGATAAAGCCTGGATAGGAGCCCTTGCAAACAAATTTGGAGGTAAGAGCTTGTAAGGAATTCATAACTCATATTTTATGTATTGAATGAGAAGGCAAGTTCTATTTGGAAGATAACTCATTTTTGTATAAAATAAATAGGCAAATTCTATTTGGAAGTTTGTTTTCTCATTACTGTGTGGTTACCAGTCTCATGGCCGGTTATTCAAGTGTAATCTAAAATCTGTTAAATTCTAAATTTAATCAACCAGTTGCTAGTTTGGCACCCTTTTTAATCTTGCAGAAAATTAGCTGGTAAGCAACTGTGCATGACTTGCTTGAGAAGAAAGTGAAGTGTCCTGGTTGCTATCTGCTTTTAATTTGCTGCACTAAAAAAATGAGGGAGAAAAGGAAATAAAGGTTTGTATTGCTAAATTGGAGTAGCTTAAAAATTATAAAGAAGACATCAATTAGGAAGGGATGAAAAGCTTTTTGGTAGTAAGCAAGTCATTATTCCTCTCAGATTTTCAACAGTAAAACTCCAACACTATAGTTATGTTAATTCTCCCTTGGAACTTTCTTTTCATTTATGTAATGGAGTAGAAACAAGTGATGTACCTAAAATAGGCTTTCTGGAACTAATCCACATTTATTTACCAGGAGCAAGAAAATAGTGCAGGATTAAAGCTCATTAGTGATATTCCATATCTCAATAAAAGGATTTGTTTTATGTTATTTTTTTTCCTATAAGTAGGATTCGTTGCCATAAGAAAAAACTGAAGGCTTGGGACTTTTTATTTTTTGTTTGTATAGCTGGTTGGTTAAAGTGGATCTTGTAGAATTTTGATCATTCCTCTATTTAGTCCCCTGAGTGAAAAGCAATCAAGTGGTACTCAGCCAAGTAACATATAAATTTCTCGAAGTGTCTGCTTAGGCAATAATATCTGTTGATATCTGAGAAAAGCAGTATGAATGAAATTTGGCCTTCATCATGTTCGATTCTGACTGAATATCACATAACTTTTAAAGTCTCTCAAAAGCTCACTGAATGGCATTTCATTAAAAACAAAAGAAAAAATCTCTTTCCCCTCTGCTGTTTCTTGTATCAAAGCGTTCTCTTTCTAATTTGTGTCTTCAGGATGATATGCTATTGATCTTCAATTGATGAACACGTTAAAGTTCCAGATTGTGGAGACGGAAAACGATATGGGTTTCTACAAAAATTTCTCCAAGCCATACACCAGATTCTGCAAGAAACGTTACAATGGAAATGGCATTTTCACTTTGGAGATGGACTAAAGCAAAATGCTTGAAGACATTAAAAAATTAAATGGCATTGGAGTGGTTACCTTAAGGCGCACAACCTTTCTGATGGCCAAGATTAGGCCTGGCATCAGACATTGCACATCGGTGATATCATGTTTGAGAGTGTATACCTGTGGTAAGCAGTATTTATGGAACAGGTTGTGATGTTCGTAAAGGTAAACTGTTCAAGCTCATGCTTCTGAAAATAAGAAAAGGAAAACCACTAACACACCTCTCCGGGGCCTGAGAAGTGGACTGTTGTACTTGAAGGAAGTCCTGGAAGGACTAAGCTATGTACTCGAACCCCATCTTCTCCTAGAACTTGACCCCTTGCCTTATAGGATGAAAAGAAAAGTAATGAACTGCTTTTGTATCATGTGGACCTCTGTAAATGTTTCCTAGTTATTTGATTCTATGAGATATAGATTTTCCACTTTTCATCACGTTACTATCGGTGTCGTTGTTGTTATTATTATTATTTAGCCATCACTTATAAAAAAATTATTATTTTTCCATCTCCGAATTTGGGATAATCTAATGGTTTGATGTTTTCTCATAAGCCTATATGGGTTTCAAAGATTCCAGTTGGCATGATGGTAAGATCTTTTGTGAGTTGGATTGAATTAGGATTCATATGTGAATCAATTCCCTGTTGGGCTTACCAGAACGTCAGTTGAAATATCTTGTCTGTTGTAGATCTGGCCAAGATTAGAGAGGTTTCTGGCAATCTGGACTGCGTCTGGCGAAGGAAGATCCTGGCCATCAAAGACAAATTTAGCATCGACCCGCACAAGGTATTGTGACCTCTCTACAGCTTGGATTCAATTGTCAAATATATGAACACCGAGAGTAAGAGACGCATAAACAAATTGATATGTATTGATGTGTGTATGCAAGGGGCAAATGAAAATTTAATGGGAAAAAAGAAAACATCTGAAATGGATTCCCAATGAGGTACATAGATAACCGAGGGCTGTAGTTGCTTGGCCTAGCATTTGGACTTATAAGTTGACTAACAAGGTGCTAAATATTAAAACGATCCAAAAATGAAAGTTCGACTTATTTTTTCCTAATGCACAAGCTTTCACCCTATATGGCATTGTGGCAACTTCATTGACCCCATAAAACAACATATAAAAACTACGAAATGTATTGATTGCAATTGTTACAATCCTTTTTCTGGAGCTCCATACTTAAATAGACGTGTTGGCATTATTGACTGCAGAGCTGTCAGAGGATCATGAAGATGTTTTAAAGAGTTTGCTTTTTGTCTATATTATTATTAATTTTGTCGTAGTGTCTTTCACAAAAGCCTTTTTCAACTTTCTTAAAAGTAATGTCTCGATTATTTACAAGATATCCATGGAAGCTGGACCTCTTCTCGACTTGTTGGAACTTAAAAGTAGGTTGATCTAATTTACCTTCGCACTGGCCCTTGATTCCACAATCTCTACGTTGTTGTAGTGGAAGGAAGCTGATATTGCTGCCTGTTGGAGGAGTATAGATCCTATGGATAGAGTTGGCGCAACAAGACAACCCTGAGAACAGTGGAATTTGAATGCAACAGAGAAAAAAAGGTTGAAAAGGCTTGATGATGTGAAAACTCAATCTATAACACAATAGCTCGAAAGATTGAAAAATCAAAGTTGAATCTGTTAGTGAAACCTCTCACCCTGTGCTCACCATGCTGGCTTTCTCACATAATACAGATAATGCAGTTATGGTATCAGGCTTAATTCGAGGTACGTACACCACACTTTTCATCCCAAATGCTGTTGCCTAAAGGGACATGCAAATGAGCAAAAATACAATAAGAATTATTTTTTCTCCTACTGATTTGAAGTTCAAATAGTATAAGTTGGAGAGGTTTTACCTGTTTCACATTGTCATATACAGTCGAAGGGTCAGTGAAATCAATGACAACTCCTGTTGCTTTTGACTACCAGCATGCAATACAAGGTTAATGTGATAAACCCAGAGAGAGAGAGAGAGAGAGAGAGCATTTTGAGTATATTACCTGAGATATGGAACCTAATACCATGGTGAGGTCATTTATTATGGGAATTTCTAGTGGCTCTTCCATGTCACATACCTACTCTAAAAGAATGGAAAGTGATCAAAAGGATGTGGGAAAAGGGCAAAAGTTTCTTGGGATAAAGACAACCCCAACAAGAAACTAGTAAAATAGAGGGGTTGTAAGAGAAAACCAAACCTTCCCAATATCTTCTCCCACAAGATGGGAATCCACTGCACCAGCCACCTCCATTCCTCTAGCTCTGGTCACTGCAATTACTGCTGCCCTTCCTATTTCTTTTGCTGCTCCATTTACAATAACCTAAAACACGCATGCCACATAAATACAGAGGCAACTTTAATCTCAAATATGATTTTTTGGATGAAAGAGGTCCTTTAAATAGATATTGAATTTGTTACCTTAGTATTACTTTGAGAGGGCTGCATTGAGCAAGAGATGGAAGGTCTAGCTTTAATATTTTGAGAACTCTTGTAGACTTTAGGGTGAAATGGGCAGCTCAAGGCCGCCATTGCTGCGCAAAAGCTCTACTACTTCTCAGCCGAGCTAGTTTGTTTCTTCTCAAAAGATAAGCCGATTTCCCGTCACCACATGCGACTCGATAAGGTTTCTATTTTTCTAGATTACACCTCTTTGGAGGGAATTCAATATCGTGACAAGGATGTATTATTTGTAATGTAATATAAAATTGCAAGGATTTTAAGAAAATCGTTATTATTTTTTATTATTTTTTTAATATTCTCTCATGCTAGTCATGTAATTTTATACCAGGATATATTATTCGTGACTTAAAAGGTACGAAGGATTACCAATTTAATTATTTATTATTATTTTTAATTTGGTAGAAAAATTACTCTTTGGTTTGAAATACACCCAACCGCAAATGAATATCTGAATCATAAATATAACACAATAAACCGCAAATAAATATCTGAATCATAAATATAACACAATAATGATACTCCCACGCAAAGATTAACGGGGAGTCTTCAAAGGGCTGACATGGCTCATACATGTGTACATGCCACGTCATCCCAAACAGTAACCTTTAGCGTTTTATTAAAAACTAAATAAAAATTAAAAATTAGTATAATGACTTGGACTTGTACTTTTGTGCATGATCTTATTTAACAGGGTGATGCTGCAGTTCCGTTGGGGTGTAGCCTTATTTTTAATGTGTTTTTTTAAAAAAAGAATTTATATAAATTTTTTTAATAATTTTAAATATTTAAAAAAATAAAATAAATTTAGAATATCATTAAAACATACTTTCTTAATCAAAAAGTAAAAAAAATATATATATATTAAAAAATACTTCCTTAATCATGAATTATGGAAATATTTTTTAATAAGATTGTGAATTTATTTTATTTTTTAAAATTATTAAAAAATTCTATATAAAAAAAAACACAAAAAAAAAAGCATACACCCCAGCGGGAGCTCCCATGGGGCGTGTAGCATTTTCCTATTTAATATATATCTCTTCATCTAGAAAATATTATTTATCATCATTTTAATCATCATCCTCACATAATTATTTAATGTGATATTATATGATTAAAAAATTATTTATCAATATTTACTAATCTTTAAATCATTTGATATATAAGTAAAAATATGACGAGAGGAAGATGATTAAAAGGAATGACACCCTGTCGCAGTGTCGCTATTAAGCCACGTAGCATTCATAAAACTTTAATAAATATTATTGTGAATTGGAGTCTTTTCATGCATAATTTGAACAAGTTAACTTATATGGACAACTAAAAAGATTCGCAAGTTTTCTAATGTACGTAGATCCCTACATATTATTAGACATTATTAATTCCACGAGATTAGTGTAACTAAAGTCGGCCATTGGAGCCTGGAGGTACCATCTCTTAAGTTCATATTTATATACCAATAATGAAATGGGAATGCTAAAGATGGATTATTTTGGATTACGAGTCATAATTATTTTTCCCAAAATAGAAGTATAATCGCTAGGATTAGAGATCACGCGACGGGGTTGAAGACATCAATATTTTAAGAAGAATGTAAAAATAATGAAGTTTAAAGGTTAAAAAAACGATCTTGAACCACTTGATATTGACATTTAAGGCCATTCTGGAAACTGCGTGTGAACAATGGCACTCATGGACAAGCTTGATCATGTCTGAAGAATGTTAGCCACGCAACATCAACACATGGTGCCCCATTATTCTCACGGGTCATATCGAACTAATATTGTACCGCTCTTGCTTTTTAGGCAATTTTTCTTGCCAAAATATGGCATAAAATGAAAAAAGTCCACAAAAAAAATATATTTATAATCGACTTGTCAGATTAAAAAAATTATATATAATTTCTAATTTTGAAGACTATTGTAAATCAACACCTATAGTGGGAGGGGTGTTTCCCACTTGGCACATAATAGTTGGGCTGGGGCAAAACAATGAAGTTGAGGGCAACTTGGGCCTTACTCTCTAGCAGCCCCAGAGTCGTTGAAAGAACCCGGGTTTCTAGTTGTATTAGATGGTGAAGCATCTATCGTGCGAGAAACTAGAAGAAGAAGGATAGATGAGAGGCGTCTATTCTGACATCTCCTATGACACCAAGCATTAAAAGACTTACACTGGCAAGTGAAGAGAGGACCTGAGCATCCCTCTATTCTTTGACGAGGGAACGAGAAGTGACCACGCTACTTATCCACCGTCGAGACGCTCTTAGGAAGCTACGTTGCATTAAAAGTGCCATCTCAGAAGCCACGTTGCATTGAAAGCCCTACCTCAGAACACCACATCGTATTAAATACACATGCTCAAATAGCTATGGGAGGGACAACGAGAACCTGATACTGAGTACATAATGTCCCCCCCAAAACCTTGTATAAAAGACACATCCTAGGTATAAAGAACTCTCTCTGAACTCAATTATTTGAAAGCTAATACTCAAAACACGTGAGACTAACTTAGGCATTAGAAGTTCCTCAGACTATCCCGAACCCACCTTCTTTTTTGTATTTGCAGGTGGAGATCTCGATTTGAGTTGCTAGAAATTTGTTCAGTCTTACAAAACATGACGTTAACATATAGTATAGAGTGTGTTATCTCCCTTCAATTTGGAAGTAAAATAGCTCTAAAAGGAAAATTCATAGGAATATTTAATTAAATGAAAGTGTTAATTGGCTTTTTAAATTACTAATTTTGTTTATAATTCGCTTGCTATATAGATTAATAAAAAAATCAATTGTTTCACAATTTGCAGACTATTGAATGTCGGTTAACCTATCCATTGTTGGATTTTCCCTTTCTCCTATTGTTTCATTTATTTAACAAAAAAAGACATCGGAGTTGTTGGGTTTTCTTTTCAATTATGTTTGCTTGTTTGATTGTAATCGCTTAGAGCTAATTACTAAAGAGACCTTCCACCATCCCAATGGCGAATTCATAGGTCCATTGGCTCTTGAAATCAAGTGGTCTATTTGCAATCAGAACTTGAAAATAAGAGGTATATTTGATAATAATAATAATAATAATAATAATCTAGATGTGTGGGGAAGAAAAGTATTCTATTTTCTCATGACAGATGGAAACTTTTTATGGTCACATTATTTGAATTTCGAATTGGGGTGCGTAGTCAATATTTTGATTTGTTGGGTAATATAAGAATACAATTAATTTATTATAAAAAATTTTTTACATATCATATTCTTGTCTTACTTCTATCCTACAATGATCGGGGTCACGTTACTCATAAACCAATAAATTCTTCTTTAAAATATATAAAGAACAATTTAAGAGTTTTAAATGTGTCGCATTTTACATAATAGCCTGAAAGTGAGATGTGAATATAGTTTATAACATGCTCATTAATATATTTTTTTATAGGTTACCTTTGAAGACATATGTATTATTTTTCTTAATTTTCAAATATGAATTCGAGAAAATGGATAACTAATAAGATGAATGAGCATATTGAAAATAATTTGAGTAATGATATAATTACAACTCTTTTTTACAATTTTCATACAACCATATGTTAAATTGAAGATATTTATGTAAAGTGATGTTACTTTATAAGTTATTTTAACTTCAAGAATTCATCTTTTGGATGGGATCCAACTTAAATATTCTGATCAATATTAAATAAGTAATAAATAATGTGAGAAATATTTCATATATTTATCTATGTCTTATGTATACATTTATAAAAGTTCTCAATACATGTTGGATAGATGGACGAGGTTGTAACAAGAAATTCTGTTTTGTTAAACGGTGATAATTAATGTTAATTAATAACATGCAAGGTGATTTTAATTCATAATTATACACAAATTTCTTTGCCATATATGATCACCTAGTACCTAGTGACAAGACACAAGAAAGAAACAACATGCTCATTAGAGTAATCTAACATTACAAACTTTATAAAAATTAATGGTCAAGGTCCACATGAACAGGACTAATATTAGTAAATAATCCCACTTATCTTGTCACGTGCCTCATATTGATTTTGGCCATAGTCCCACAAAAACTCCATCAAACTACTACAAGCAAAGCAAATGACTTTTCAACAGTTTTATATTCCAATTGGTCGGTAACTTGTCGCCAACCGTAACTGCCTCAATACCAACTACTGCTCAAAAACCCTAATTTTTTTATATTTTTATGTCATTTTTCGAGAGAGAAATATATATATATATATTAAGAAAAATGATATATACAACCGTATGAGGTAACCGGCGCGCAACCGGCGTCTCCACGTCAGCCATTTCATTTTTTCCGTCCTCTTTCTGTTCTCTCTCTCTCTCCATTTCGTCCCCTTCTCTCTCCTTCGAAATTACATTTTCCCTCCCTCTCTCCTCCATCTCCATCTCTCTCCCTCTTCCTCAAATTTCATTTTCTCTGAAATCACTCCAGACCCTCAAAATCACCAAGGAACTCGGCCACTTCACGGGGTTTTTTTTTTTTTTTTAATCTAAAATTTTGGGGGCTACCCATTGTTTGGTTGCTGAGAAATTTTTTTGAAGAAATAGAGAAATTTTTTAATCTAACAAATTGATTTAGTTAGTTTACTGATTTTCCTCTCATTTCTATTTTTCGCAGGCGTGGATCAGGAGCTCCCTCGTACTCATGGACGGCAACAACGCCATGCTCACTGTTCCGCATTGCAGGAACAACAGGCTGTAGCTCGGCTTCAACAAGCCCGGGATAACACAGTGATGCACTTTCTTGTATTTGAAGCTTTAGAAACTTGCTGTCGGTTTGGTTGTATCAAGGAAGAAACAGTGAATATGCAGGAGAGCTGTTGCGATGGGGGTTAAGAATGCATGCAAAGTGTTTTATAAATTGTTGTAGAGAAAATCTGTAACTGGTTTGGCCATGAAAGACTTACGGAGAACACTTTCTCGATCAACCTTTGTTTGTTGGGCTACTTTCACTTCTTCATGTACCTTTCGTCTATGTTTTTTTTAAATCATCTGACATATTGTCAGTCGGTTACACCGCGGTTGGAAACCGCGGTTGTAAGTAGCACTTCTGATATATTAATCTATACTCTATGCAGGCGTAGAAGCCAATACAACAACCACAGTAGGTTGTACGGTCTACATCCAACTACGTCTGCATGGAATTTATACCCCCAACAAATTCCCACGTGGGAAGACTTTTCCATGACCGTATTACAAAAGCTCGTGTCTTCCGCACGTGTCTCAGTGTCGGTGACATTGTAAAGAACTTCCTGTCCGGCACTTCTCATTTTACTTTATATTTTTGGCTTTATTTTCTCATTCTGGCATGCACTTCTTCTCAAATTACGTCTGTGTCCCTGACTTGGTAGATTAATTTATTCTTTAAAGATAACCCAAATTAAGTGAAAAAATCATTTTTATCCTAAACCTGTGCAAAACGCCTCCTTTATTTTATTGACATGACAATATTTAGTTTATTAAAAAAATCTAAAATTTAAAATTCTTACAAATCAATTTTTATTATTTTAATATAATGGAGAGCCTCCTTTGCACACCAACTTTCAAATAGATTTTTTTATTTTTTTAAAAATTAAGCCAACAAAAGATTTTTTTAGTTTGATTAGAAACTCTAACATCACCCACTATCGACCTACAAATGGAAAGATCGGTTCCAAAACTTAAAACAAATAAGGTCGTAAATAATACGAGGAAAGTTCGGCATTTTACACATAAAGGAATAAAAACCTAGACGAACATGATGAGATTTCTAGTTCCAACATTTCAAGCTCGATGTGTAACAAATTGATGGTTTTTATAATAAAAATGTTGTATCTAATATGTTAACTATCAAGGAGGTTTCAACTATCAAGGAGGAATTTCTCTCAAAAAAAAAAAAAAAAAATATCAAGGAGGAAAACTTGTGTTTACCACTTCTTAGTAGGCCCACTTGCCACGTAGATAACACTAGATTAAGCCCCCTCCATAGTCCATACAATTAACTGGACAATGATTGGGCAACACTTAGTTCCCAAAATGCCCTTTATCTGAAACGTATCAGACAAATAGAGCCAGTCCCAATTAGCATCCCATTAAACCCGAAAGTAATTTTGTAATTAAGTTCATGGTACACAGCCGGAGTTGGGCGAAAGACCCAAAAGAAAAGGTTTCCGCTTCCGTTTTTTAGCCTTTAGATAGATGCTTTGGCGGCTTTCGCAGTTTCTTTCCCTTTCTGTCTCTGTAATTAATTATTAATTGTTTTTTTAAAAGTAAATCAATAATTTAGAAATAATTATCGATTATATATATTTTTATATTGAGGTCACAGTGGCTGTGTTAGCTGGCCACTCGTTTTTTAATATTCATTTTCATTCTCAATTTCCTCTCTCTCTCCTTCCACGAGTTTTCCCGAGCTAGAAGGAGGAGAGAGCGAGAGAGAGAATTTTTTGATAATTTGATATTCTGTTTCTTTGGAGTTTGCTTTCGCATTGGTCTTACCGACTCTTTCTTGGGAAAAACCGCAGGTTTCATTCTTGGGTTTTGATTTTTTTCCTGAGAAAAAAGGCTTTTCGGCCAAGAAAATCTAGAGCTACTTGACTACATTTTTGCTTAAGAGATCTATCATTCGAGCTTTGACAGGTGCTAGATTTTTGGGTTGCCGACGGCTCTTTTCGCTGGCCCGCGATCTTTGCGTGGCTTTCTTGGAGATTAAGCTTGAGGGGTTCAATTTTTTCGTATGCAGGACGCCAGTGATTGTGCAGAGGTAAATAAAAAAAGTTCGAAGTCTCTCTTCCTCTCTCTGTCTCTCTCTCTTTACGCGTGGTTGTTGTTGGGGTTAGACTGGTGTAATGCTGGTGGGGTCCGAGGTTCCTACAACGGAGTTTAAAAACCTTTGTCTCAATTGAGTATGTATCTCTGATTTCCAACGCAGATAACCAGGAACCAAACTTCAAGTACGGAGATCTGAGGTTCTCGTCCACATTTTTGCGACAAAATAAAACAAGAGAAGGCAGCTAGCTAGCCAAAGATGATGACTAAGACCACGGGGGTGGGACGAATGAATGGTGTCGGTGGTGCTGCCGATTCAGGAGAAGCTGCCGAGTGGGAAATGAGGCCCGGAGGAATGTTAGTTCAGAAGCGAGACCCGGACTCCGATCGCAACTCGGTCTCGGCACCGACAATTAGAGTAAAGGTCAAGTTCGGGTCAACCTACCACGAAATCTATATCAGTTCTCAAGCTACCTTCGGTACATTCAACTCTCCTTATAACTCCTTGAGCATCTTTAATGGCACACTTATTATGTTTAGCATCAGGATGAAATTGAATTTAAAGAAGAAATTAAAAAATATATATTAATTCTTAGAATCTGATCGACACTGTAACTGGAATTGAATGAACCTGTCAAGATTATTAATGCCGTATGCGTGTGGTTCTTGTCATAGGAGAGTTGAAAAAAATGTTGTCGGGGCCGACAGGGTTGCACCATGAAGATCAAAAGTTGATATACAAAGATAGAGAAAGAAATTCAAAGGCCTTCCTTGACACTGCTGGGGTGAAAGACCGATCAAAGATCGTGCTAGTCGAGGACCCCATTAGTCAAGAAAGACGGTATCTTGAGATGAGACGAAATGCAAAGACGGAGAAGGTATCGAAATTCATCTCAGAAATCAGCTTGGAGATTGATAGGCTTGCTGGCCAGGTATTATATATATATCAAGACATGAATTTCTTTGCGGGAAATGAAGGAGGAATATAAAACTGTTTGTTTGGTTTGTGATTTCTTGGAAATTGACCTTTGAGCTGGGATTGGGTAGGTGTCGGCTATGGAATCCATAATCAATAAAGGTGGGCAAGTTGCAGAAACAGATGTGCTTACTCTGATTGAGCTATTGATGAATCAGTTGCTTAAATTAGACGGAATTATGGCTGATGGGGATGCGAAATTGCAGAGGAAAATGCAGGTATGCTTCAATTTCTATATGCTCCATTTGTTTCATCCTACTTACCCCAAACAAAAAACCAAAAAAAAGAGGTCTTGAAGTTCTCATTGTTTGTGTACAACTTAAGAGTCTCCTAATCTTAACCTAGGTGAGAAGAGTGCAAAAGTATGTTGAAACTTTAGACATGTTGAAGATTAAAAACTCCAAGCCCGCCAGCAATGGAGGTCAAAATCCAATGCAGCATCATCAGAGGCAATCAAATGGTCAAATACGAGCACCAACCCACGGGCAGCAACCAAGGCAATCCGATGGGCAAAGACTCGAACCAATTCAAGAGCTGCAGCAGCCCCGACGGTCGGCCGGGCATTTGCCAATTCATGAGCAGCAGCTACAACATGAGAAGCAATCAAAGCATTCGACAACAGGGGTAGTTGTTACGACCAAATGGGAGACATTCGATTCGAACCCTGCTTTAGTTCCTTTCCCTTCCACATCTACACCCACCTCAGCCTCTCACAACTCAGTCCAACCCAAGTTCAATTGGGAATTCTTCGAGTAATCCATAGGCCCCGTTTTTTTATTTTTGTTTTTGTTTGTGTGGATGTGTTTTGGACTTATCTTTTTACTTGGCTTGTTATCCTTTTTCTCCATTCTTTTCTGGACCTAGATTTTGTTGAGCACCCCCTTTTAGTCTGTCATTGGGTTCATCACAAATAAATGGGGTCAGTACCATTTTCATCAGTTCATGTATATATGGTTCTGTTTCTGATAGCCATATCACCTTGTGGGTTTTGGAACCGATCCCATGTGGACAATGTTCTCTCTCTTATCTGATTGATATTTTTGAGCTTTTCTCTTATTCCAAGTCAATGAGAGGAAAAAAAGAGAAAAAAAAAAAGAAAAAAAAAAAAAGGAAGGAAAGACAGAATCAAAAGGGTTAGTTAGACTAAAAAATAAAATAATGAGTATTTATACCTTGCTTCCAGTTGGGGTTAGAAAGTGCAAAAAGAACGACGACGATGAAGATGGGTATTTAGCATGGATTTGGATAAACAATTCGGGTGAGATAAGATATTTTGAATAATAATTAAATAAAATATTGTTAAAATATATTTTTTAGTATTATTTTTATTTTGAGATTTAAAAAAATTGAATTGTTTATTATATTTTTATATAAAAATTTAAAAAAATTATAATGATTGAGATGAAATAAGAGTTTTGTATAAGCAAACGGAGCTTAGTCAGTCCAACACTAAACCACATAATAATGATTATTATTATAAGAAGTGAAGAACCCATCCAATGATAGTTAGACAACTAGGAGTAATTTAGATTAGTTTAGAAAAGTAGAAGGAAGTGTGTTTGAGCATATGATTGGCTTCACACATTATTAAATGCCTATAACAGTATTTACTTATAAATTGGGTTAGACGAACTTCTTTTATGGTATATAAATTTTACGCGTGTCGATTGTTTGTGTGAGAAGCGCATATTTTATTAATGCATCTCTTACCTACGGTTTGGATTCAAAATTTATCTTATTCAACGGTGAGATAAGATGAGAAGATTTTAGATAAAAATTAAAAATAAAATAAAATATTATTAAAATAATTTTTTTAATATTATTATTATTTTAAAATTTAAAAAAATTAAATTAAGATTTAGAAAAATTAAATTATTTATTATATTTTGTGTAAAAATTTTAAAAAATTATAATAATGAAATGATTTATCAATCCAAACGAGTTGTTTCAATTCATTCAATTATTACAATTATTATAAATTTTTATTAAAATATAATAAATAATTTAATTTTTTTAAATTTTAAAATAAAAAAAATATTAAAAAAAATATTATACCATTATTTTTTTTAACTTTTTAACTTTTAACAAAACTATCGAAAAACGAACCCGACTTGAAGGAAAATCAAAACCGTATCCCAATACCTACCAAACTTAAAGAAATTGCAAAGGCCACCTTGAAGATGGAGTAAAGAATATTAAATAAATAAGTTTTTAAAATTCATTTTTAACAAAAGACTTATATAGAAGTTATTTAAAACTTGCGCTTAATTAACTCTATATAAAAACACCTTACACCAGGCTCCAGCTAAGATTGGGATAAAGACATGTAACATAAATATGAAAAAATTAATTTTTTAATGAAAAAAATAATATTTACAGTTATAAAGTATACATGTTTTGTGTATTTATTTTGAAAAAAAAAATACGTAAATATAAAACTTACATAAAAAAAATTAATTTTTTAATAAAATATTTCACTTTTTTTTTTCAAAAAGAGTAAATGATGCTAGCACAATTCTTAATTATATTTAGAAAAATTCTATTCAGCATCCTCACACACCATATTTTTTATTCTCTTATTAAATATATGGTATATAGATGATAAGTAAAAAAATTTAATAAATTTAAGAAGAATAAAATAAAAATATTTTTTTAAAAAAATAAAAAAATAAAAAATAAAATATAATATATAAAAAGGATGAGTAGTAAAACTCATATGTTAATATTAGTAACTAATGTGAATATGCACATCAGCCTTTTTTTTTCCAGCCGATGAAAAACTGCACACAACTCACACCTGCCCAAAACATCACAATCAGACAATTAAACGTACAGTTGTAATCTTTGGTGATCCTCCCCCATATGCTGATTTTGTCAATAAATTCGAATCTTCCTCAGTGTGGGGACACTACCACCAGCCACTCAAATTATATTTTAAAACAAAGATATTTATTATTTAAAAAAAAAATAAATTTATAGGATTTCTTTTCACAAATAAAGGATGTTTTTTCTCACCTCGATTTACAACTAAAAAGACATGAGTTTATGAGATTTAGGAGTTTTTTCTTTTAGTAGCAAGTATGGATAGAAAGAGGTAATTTTTTTTTTCTTTAAAAATATTTTTTTAAAGTTATTATACCCTCAAATTGGTAGGTAGAGCGATCTATTTGTAAAATTAAAATTTTTAAATTTATTTTTTAAATCATATTATGCTACGTAAGTTTGTATGGTATAAAGACATTAAAATAGTAGTACCTTTTTTTATTATTATTAAGAAAAAGAGGGAAGGGAGCCATGGATGAGAAAGGCAAACAGCCTCCTGAGATTACTTAAAAACAAAGAAAGTGCACGAGAAAGCAGAGGCCAAGGTGAGGTGACAGAAGAAGCACGAGGCCTTGTGTTGGGGTTCCTTTTGTTTTGAGTGGCCAAATAAAGCAAGCGATTCTACAACAAGAGGTATATATTATTGTGAACTTGGGAATCTTTCCTATTGTTAACAAATTTTTAGAAGAAAAATACTTCAATTTCCCATGAAATCTTTCCTTACCATAAGAAAACTAAATGGGAATCATGCCCAAGCAGGATTATATATATATATAGATGTGACTTTATTTAATAAGGATTGATAAAGTGAGCATCATTAATAAAGTGAAAGAACAAAGGAAAAAAAAAAAAAAAAATCTAAACTGGACCAGATATAGAGGTCTATGACACTTTATCAAACGAGTCAGCTGCCGATCAACAAAAGATATATATTCCTGTACACAAATGAAAACCCACTTCTAAATTATTTAAAAAAATCACATACAGGATCAAGAAGAAAGCTGGGGTTTATAAAAATTGAATTTTCTAACAAGCTTCCAATTATTGATTGTTCCAACCAAAAAAGATTAAAAAAAAAAAGGAGTACTTGTTCAAGCATATCAAACAAGTGTCTGGCTTTGATCATCAGTAGCCCAGTGGTGGGCACCTCATCGAGAATAAAAAGCGTAAGCAAGCCAATTAAGCAAAGAATACAATCAAATAATTGATTGAAAGTCGATCGGTTGATTAGATAAATAATCAGAAAGGAAAGCATAAGAAACAGGGGAAGGGTTTGTAAAGCAACTTTATTATTTAAAAGTTTGATGGGAATTTCATTTCTAAATATATAGATCTTATATATCAATATGATTGAGGCCATTGTTCCCACGAGGCACTTGCCTTGTGTCGGCTACAAGTAGGGGTGGTAGTCGGTGTTTGCGGCTTATGTTTGTATCGTGTCGAATTATGTTAATTTGAACATGAATTGTTAACCTAAACATGTCAGACATTCAAATCTTAACATGATCCATTTAAGCAACGGGTCATGTCATATCACCTGTTTTGATCATTTAATAATTAATTAAAAATGAGTACACGATTCATTTTAATCCGTTTCATGTAAATTGATTGAACTAACCCATATAACACATTTGAACTAACTAACATAATTTTACACAAAAGTTAAAAATCTATATTTATTTCTAGCCACAATAACTTAAAAAACAATAACATTACCTACTAATAGAAAATATCAATATTTTTCATATTTTAACCTATATAATAAAATCAATATTATAAACCTAACAATAATGAATATGAGTATAGGTCTAGAATTATAATTCCAACAATAAAAACATGAACATATTGAACAATAATAAAATTATTGTTATAATTTTATTCTAAAATTATAATTTTAGAATATAATTTAAACGGATTTTTGTGGGTTGATTTTTGGTTAAACAAGTTTACTCGTTATTAACCCGTTTATTAATCGTGTCTTAATGAGTCAATCAATTTTAACTCAAACATATTTATATTAAACTCAAACTCATTAATTTTGTGTTGTATTGTGCTAGTATTGAGTTCACAGATCGTATCACATAATTAGTATCTAACTAATTACTAAGACACAACATTCATGTGTAATCCTATATTCTTACCCACCCAAAATACTTATTTTTTTTAATTCCATGGAATAAATCTTAAATTTCCTCTTATATATTGCATCGCTTCTAAAGGGGACAGCTAGGCAAGTGGCTATCATTTTACAGCAAAGATAGTGGTCCTATTAATATATATTTATATATAAATTCTAAACATTCCAAGGGGAAAAAAAGGGGGAATAGAAGCAAAAGTAAGAATCCAAAGAAAAACATGCAAAGCAACTTGTGTGCAAATATATAGTTCAAGGCTGACAAAATGAAAGAACTTGGGAACAGGCCGGGTATGTTTCATTTTGGGCCTAGGGGCCTACCCCGTTCAGAATGGATTGGATGGACGAATATATGGGTTTGAAATTTAGACGCGGGCTTTTATCATCATGCCCATCAACCTCCATGGTTCATTTTAATATTAACAAAAAAGAAAATCTCAATCTACACATAAATTTTACATAATAAAATTTATAAATTGATGTGCCTTAGTATCAAATTTATAGTAAAAAGATTTTTACAATCTGATAGATCAGTACATTAAGCTATGTAAGTTTATAAACTTTCTTATGTAAGATTTTTGTATAGACCTAAAACTTCTTTCAACCAAATTACATTTTTTTCTACTTATAAATTATAAGTTTTTGAGTAAACATACTTATCAATGATCCACTATATATAGTTACAATAAAATTTGAAACAAAATATATTTTATCCTAACTGATTGACAATAAATTTTCGAGAAAATCTTCAGACCGACCTATCTAATAATCCCTAAACAACAGCTCTCCAATGGGTGAATGACAAATAGACTTCTTATTTTAATTCTCATGTGCCTGCAAACTAGAAGAAATCCCACGGAACCCACCCCTCTCCGCAGTCTCCCTCACCTTCAGTTTCCACCATCCTTTCGCTCTCTCTCTCTCTCTCCACAATTTCTCTCTCTCTCTCTCCTCAAGCTTCTCTCTCTCTTTAGACTATAAGCTTCACCAGAAATTGCTCTTTGCGCAACATTTTTCGGACTACTTTAGAGTTTTAGAAGCAAGGAGGCGAACATGCAAATATAGCCAACCCAATCACCATGAGAGCCAAGTGGAAGAAGAAGTGCATAGGAGGTTGAAGAGGAAGCGCCAAAAGATGAGGCAACGATCCAAGTGATTCCATTATCAATAAATTGTTGTTTTTTGTCTAATGGTTGGTGATTAGAGATATGTAGTGTTCACCGTTTTTTACTTTTTGATTTTTTTTGTCAATTTTCATTTTTTACTTCTCTCATTTTTTGGTATTTTAGGATGTATTTGCCTCTGCTATTCCGGGATGCATTTGCCTCTGTTCTCCCTCTACTATTTCCCTTTTTTGGTGATTAGAGATTCGAATGTCTTTCTTCAATTTTTACTTTTTCTCATTTTTTGTAATTTAATCTCTTCGATTTTTATTGTGGGTATGGAGTTTGGACTAGTGTTTTCAATCTCATACCATACCGGCTGGTACGGTCGGTATTTTTCGAACTGGCCGTATCGGCCAAAATTTCGGCCTGTGTGCCTGTCTGTACCGGTCGATATTTTTGCCCTTATTTTTTTTTCAAACTACAAGCTCATTTTTTGACCTCCAATTCAGACTAGACTATTTATAATTTAAATATCTATGTATTTATATATAATTTATTTATATATAGACTATTATTTTTTTAATATAATATATATAATTTATTCATATATCGACTATCTCGAAAAGGTACACGAAACGGTATTGGTATCGAAATATTTTGTTCCAGTGCCTTTACCAGTACGGTATTCAAAACATTGGTCTGGACTGTGGTAGAAATAAAAAGGTTGTAGCCAACGACGATCTGAAGTCTGTGAGGGGCTCAGAAGAGGTTGTGGTTTTGTGTTTTCTACAGTAATAAAGATTTCATCTAGTGTATATATTGATCCTTATAGTTTTTGTGTGGGCTTGCTTACGTGGAGCACTTTTATTGGATGCTGTTGATGGCTTAGCAACGGACTGTCTGTTCCAAAGAGGAAGTCATAGGTTTGGGGTGCAAGACAAAACACAAAATTCTTATCTTATCATTACATATTTTTTAAATCCTCATATAAAATATAATAAACAATTCAATTTTTTCAAATCTTAATTCAATTTTTTCAAATTTTAAAACTAAAAAATAATATTTTAAACTTTAAAACAAAACACAAAATTCTCATCTCACCCCATAAATCTATCAAATTCCCATGACATGACTAGTAATGTGTCTCATGTGGTGTCAACAAGTGGATCTGCAAATAAATATTTTCTTGAGAAAAGGGGGAAAAGTAGGGTTGAAATATTGTACCCCCTTTAATTATAAAGCATGGATTCTATTGAATGTGATCGAATGTCGCCATCGTGATTATTGGTACTTAATATTATAATGTAATTTACAGTTAGGTATACAAATTAGAAAAATAAATAGTCACTACAATAAAAACGAATTTTTTTTACTAATTTATCATGATTAAAAGATTATTTATAATCAATTTTGATTATAAATAATCTTTTAATCATTAGAAAAAATCGTTTTTATTGTACTGAGTAGCAAACCCCCTGTTCTTTTGTCATTTGTAGACTAGTAATTGCAGTACTAGTGACGATCGAGTTTAGACTAATTGAACACGTGCTCTAATATGGGACAGTACTATCGATCATTGCACTAGCACGCACGAGGATGCTGCCTAATTAGTTAATTTATTGGAAAGGAATGGAGAGCTAGCTGGAGTACTACTTTGACCAAAATATCAATTAGATAGATATAGAGCTAGCTAGCTAGCTACTTTCTCAATCCCAATGCAATCAATTTTATATAAGCTTGACTATATATCATCATCATGATCTTATCTCCCGATATATGATATATACAACAAGCCCTAGCTAGCTAGCTTTTCGAAACATATCATCTTTATGCAGCATATTCTACGAGATATGCTCAAGAAAATATGTGATATTATGATAAAGTTAAGCACACCGATAAAAAAATACTAGCTAGACCTAGACGGCGAGTTAACCAAACCTGCATTCATGCATGCATGCATGGAATTGAATTAACTTTGACCAACAAAACGTGGAAAGCATATATACCCAATTTTTATAGACAATCCCATGCATGAGAAAAATTTATGCCCGCCGGCGACGTCAAGAATCTAGAGATTACCACATGCGTTTTTAATATCGTACGTACTTGATATATATACACAATCTCATCATCTCATGAACATCAGAGACCAAACAACGTCGTAAGATCGATGATCAGTACATGATGATCACATGCATGATCTATTCATATATCTTAACGTTGAACAGATATTCAGGCGATCGCGAGATATATGCTAATTTCAACTTGAATTAGTAGTTAATTTCTTCATCATGTTGATGATATTATAAGTCTAGTGCACGAGATTGTTTGCTAATTAATTAGTTAAGCTATTCGGGGGAAAGAATTTATAAGTAATTCGCGTCCATCATGTACATAGACATATATACTTTATACCCATTAATTATTCTTATCACATTCAAATTAGGACATCGAATTTGACACGGAATCGTGTCCCATGCATGCATGCATGGCTGCTGCTAAAGTAGTTTTCTCGCACACAATTAACAAAGCCCTAGATCTCGGAGCCATGCACTTTGGCTAATTCGGTATCCGAGCCTACTACGACGTATTATCGTGGCTAATAATATTCCATACTTTTCCTTATTGTCTCCGAAGAAGGGTTCCACTCCCACCGTTGTTGCCATTATTCCGGTAGCAATATATATCGACTCAATCCATTATTAATTATTATATTATATTCTTCTCTCTTTTAATAATATTAATCTTTTTTAGTGGTCCATCTTTTCTCCTGAAAGTGACCCTATGATCAGTACTACTTATCCTTTCGAATCTTCGATCAATACAACTAATTAATATTGCTTTAGTACTACTACTAATTAAATTATGATAGCAAATCTCTCTATATATGGTGCTAATTTCTAATTAGGAGGAGAAAAAGGAAGATTATCTCGTAACCATCAACAAGATTACCATGCACCTTGGCAAATGGCTTATATAATTATTATATTGTACCTAGCTAGCTATTAAAGTCGGATTCATGATCTTGGCCTGGTTCGTACGTAGATTCTTGATCAAGATGACGCTAGCCAGTAATTAACTATACAATTAATTAATTAATTATGCTATCCCCTTCTAAATGCATTAATTAAATATGCAAGTATTTTCTATGATTTTCATATCTTGATTGTCTTTTTTTTTGAAAATTACGGATTTTTATTTTTTAAAAAGACTATGATGGTACCATAATTTTATTGATTGCTCTCATTTATATATGATGAAAGAATAACTTTTATAAAAAGGAAAAAACATGGAGGTTACAAGGATAGAAAGATAAAGCCCCAAAACCAATTAAGTTTAATTTCTAAAAGGAAAGTTACAATTAGAGGGAGAAAATTATCGAGACAATCGAGAGAGAGTGATCTATCGATTTCTTGTAGACTATCGAGACAATTATTGGCCGGGGATATATCATTATCATTATAATAAGTACATGAGATTATCAATCCCATGTATCCATGCATGCATGAACCAATTATATTCATCATGATGAGAATCAACATTCACGTACGCTAGCTATATAGCCGATCGAGAAGATCATATTACTTTCAAAATATGGAATGATTATGCCACAACATGAAGGGAACGTACACCTCGTCATGAGTACTGTCATTGGGATGATCATGATCTTTCGTTTTGAGTTCTAAAGTAGGCGGAGGACCACACCACATTGATTTGTACGTATATATTAGAGGATTAATAATTAGCCACATAAATCTTATACTACTTTGAATCCCAATTTTTAAGAGTTCATGCCTAGCTATATACACCACCACTACAGGTTTTTCTCCTTAAGAGTAGTGACATTATATATATTATATTATTATTATTATATTATTAAGTCAGTATATAGAACATACCATCCACATCATTTAAATGATAAGATTTGATTTATAAGATTAAAATATTAAAATTTATCTTTTAAATTAAATTATGTCACGTAAGCTACATTGTGTGTGGTGTATATAATAGGCTTACAATAGCGCACACACACATATATATATATACATATATATAATAAATTAGCTGATCATGAACTTACTCTTTTGAGGATCTCCTATTAATTCTGATCATCCTATATACACCAATATGGCAAAATGGTACTGGATAGCGCAGTACTCATCGGCCACCTCATTAATATTTGAAATTGATAAATATTAATGAGCACAAACTTCTATGATTATATAATAAAGTTCTTTATCATATCATATCATGTATACATTATATTATATTAATGATCGTGATCACGCGTACGTACTCTAGGAAAAGAATAATCAACGACGTAAGATCAGAATTTGCCAACACATGAAATCCCATGCATTACTTTATCCGGATTTGCAACTACATTAATTAATTTCTCTGGATTGATCATGCAGTACTCAACACTATATGTGCAAGTGGTCTTTAATTAATTTGACTAGTGTAAGAAAAAACGAACAATATCATTAATTTGTTGCATAACCATGCATGTTGAATTTAATATTAATTGATACTCGATCGATCTCCTACAAAATTGGCCGATCTATCTAGTCTTAGTTTTAATATTGGTCAAGCATGAAATATATATTAATGTCCAGATTATATTTTCCTCAATGTAAAATGAAGTTTGACAATTCATGCATGCATGCGTCAGTCCATTATTCATGATCTTATAATTTTAAAATTTTTGGTGTGGAATTTCATGATCGACAATAACCTGACTTCTGCATCAACTCAAAGGCCAACGAAGATGCAACAAATCAGCTTGAAATATCAACATCCGATATATATATATATATTGTCAGTTTTTTTTTTCTTCTTTTAAATAATAAGATCAAGTTCATCTATGACATGCATGATAGCTAGCCAACAATAACAGTGCCCAGTTATATTATTCTGACATCATATATATAGTTAGGTAGCACTGGCTGCTTAATTAATTACATATATATATATAGACTATATGCATATGTAAAGGGTTTCCCCCTTTGTCTTCGGGGGCCTGAGAAAGGCAACTGAAAGAACAAGAAGCGAAGGCCCAGCCTAGAACTACTAGACTCTTCGGCTCAGCCACGGGTAGGCCCCCCTGGACGCAACCTCTATAAGGGAGGGTACTGTAGGGGGATGAGACTCGCCGACCTGGAAACCCTTCGAACAATGCCCAACCCTTGAGTGTCTGTCCACATAAACAGGAGGGAAGTAATGGGAACCCTCGATCCTTTGACAAGAAAGCATCGACGGACCACCAAGGATGCCAGCAGGGTAAGGAAAATAGAAAAACCACGCTATATTAATAACACTACTACCCAAGATACACGCCACATCAACGAAACTGTCACAAAGGCAAACCGCATTAAAAGACTCTGACAAAATGAATAGTAAAAGGACACAGATTCTATGGGGCCAGACACAATATTTTGTCTCCCCAGACTCCCGGTATAAATAGTAGCTTCTAGGTCCGAGAAAATCCTTCTGATCCTTAGACTCTCTCACTTAAAATTTACAAACTTCTAAAAGACGATACTAATAATTTTGGCATCGGAGACTTCTCGGCCCTAAGGCTACCCTTTCTCAGTTGTCTTTTCTCTATTTTTGCAGGCTCCGTTCCAAAGATCATCTGAATTACTAGAACCTGACCCAAAAGTATATGAAACATGACATTAAGAATATATATATATATATTTATATAATGACCGAACAAAATCGACGGCGTTAGATCCGCTAGTTTCTTCATATATTTCTAGAAGTATTCATGATGTGCTATATTTTTGTCGTAGTATTTCTTAGCACGCGGCTTACTTAATGAATTCAACGTGGTATGCCTTTAAAAACCAACCCACCCATGCAAAAGATCTGCATGTAATTAATAATAATATGTTAATGTTCCTTTATTCATGGCAAATGAATAATAATACTACTTTTCCTCCACTTTCTCGCGACACCCATTTTACTACTACGCTGCCACGTCTGCCATATGACTTGGCTTTAAGGAATATATAGATCGATCATAATCATATATATAATCTCGTTTGGATGCGGGAAGAAAAAGATGATCTCCACCGGCCTCCAAAGGAGATAAAATCCCAAATTGACCTACAACAACCTCAGAGTAATAATGTCCATGTTCCAAGCATCAGATCCGGAAGAAGAAAATTAAAAATATATAATATATTATAATGGGTCATTTTGTCTTTGATTTGGATTCGGCTTTTGGAGATCACCAAGTGATCCAAGTTGACACGGCAATTGCGTCCATTAATGAAGTTCATCGATCATCAATTAACTAACTAAAGTAATCAGTTATTAATATTAATTCTTAATTAATTAATTAATTTCATGGTGTGTCGGCGGGGGGATTAATTAGGCTAACGAAGACCTTGGACTAGGTTTTGTTTGGTCTCCCAAGCCAACAGCTTAATTTTGTTACGTACTCATCTGTCTTGTCTCCTCGAGAGGGGTAGTTCCCCCGCCCTGGCCCCATCCTGCCCTTTTGTTCTACGTACCTTCTTGGCTCTTATGCTCAGTACTAGGACTGCACACCTCTTTGACACGAGTCCTGACCATTCTAATTAAGGTTGCCCGGCCAACTCTCTCATGTAATTGGCACTTTGAATTTCTCAAAGTTGGATTGTTCTTCCCCCCAAGACATAATTTTACATTGTACGGACTCCAACTTGTCCCCATCATGCAATGCCTGTAATTTGTTTCGTGGTATAATATTCTTCTTCCCCCGTACTACCTTCTCTATCCCTAGCTACCCCCATTAGACTTGAGATCAGTACTATAATTTACAAACTTATAAGAGCAAACACAATAAAGTTATATTTTGATCAAAATTTAATTAGATTGTATAAAAATATATTGTAGTAGACTCAATACAATTACAGTATTTTTAATTTTGACCATTTTTATTGTCCAAATCTGTCAAGTCTAAGTTGCTGGCCAAATATTATTTTGATGTAAAAGATTCTCTCTCCCACGTGCTATTCGTTTTGCACGAGCTGACAACTCTAAAAAATTTATTTTCGTCTCAAAAGTATAAAGCGCTCAAATCTCGAACTCAATCACAGAAGGCGGTCAGTCTTCATCAATTATCATTTCAATAATATGGTATCATCTTGCAAGAATGCTTCAAGTTCTAGTTCTGCAATATTATGATTAGTTAATGCCATTTAAAAAAAAATCTAATATAAATGTTCGAAAATTAATATGTACTTTTTTAATAATGAAAAACCATTCAAATTACAATTAGAATTAATATAAATGAAAATTTCAAAATCAATATCTTAATAGAATAATATTGAAAGATTTAGAAAATCTGTTATTTGGTATTGTTGAAAAGTAACTAGCTAGATTTATAAAAGTGAATTCTCTAGCTAAATTTTGACCAAATTTTAATGAGTCCACTACTAATGCTCTTAATATATTGTCAGTTTTTATTTTTTAAAATAATGCTACTCGTTATCATTCTTTTATTATCTTATAATATTACTTTAAATGATTATGATATTATTTATTATACTTTGTTTATCTACTAAACAATTGATGTCATATCAAATAGTATTTAAAAAATAATAATTAAAAAATAGTAAATATTGTTTTTACATGATAACACCTATTTACTTTCAACTTTGATTTTAGTGATCAAAATCTGAGATAGAATCAGTTTCATATCTTAAAACAATCAAGGCCCTTAAATCTAAATTTCATCAATCACTTGATGTAGAATGTCATCTTGATTGTCATCTCTAAATATAAGTTTTAGACATGCAAGCCCTTCTCTAAACAAATTAAGAGTCACAAGCGGAGTACTTGACAAATTATGTGCAGCACACAACTGCTGATCAAGTCCATGCAGCTTCATAGTCATGACCTCGACTAATCAAGAAATTAAATAATTAAATATATAATTAATTCCGAGTGATCAAAATTCAAATTTTCGCACTATCTCCCCAATTTTATTTTATTTTTTCAAAAAAGGAACTTTGATGTTGGGGCAACTACGGCACATGAGATGCAAATTACAGAACAAAGCTCGATCGTTAATTCCACGGCAATATATATATGGTTGATTTGATGTGACATTGAAAATGGAAAAGTGACTTTTACCAGTAAAGCCGTGTGCTTTAATTTTGAACCAAAAAAGAAAAGTGATAATGCACAGTTCTTCAAAGAAAAAAAAAATGTGGGCCTTATATTTAATTAATTATAAATAATAAGCTGCTTTTATAAACCATATCTAAATGTAAATGGAATCACATATATAATTGGTTGCTTTGTTCGATAATTCGTCACTTACGAATCGAGTGAGGTGTGTAGTCGGTTCACTGCTTTATTAACGATATTGGTGTGTCATCATCTATGTCATTAAATTAGAGACATTTTTTTTCTTTTAATATCGTTCCAATTTAATTAATATAAAATGTGAATTCTTTATGGGCAATTCTAGGGATCCCGCTGGGAGATCCCGTTCAAGCATTCTGCTCATTTTTTATTTTAGTTTTTTTTATATAATGATTAAGAAAACGTTGTTTAATAATATTGTGAATTTTTTTTAATAATATTTTTTTTTCACATCATTTTTTTAATACTGTTATAAATATTTAAAAAAAAAATCATAATATTTTTAAACAATATTTTTTTAATCACTATGTAAAAAAAACTAAAAAATAAAAATAGAGCGGGATAAATGAACCGAAGATTCCCCAGCGGATCCCTATCATTCTTCATTCATTATCTAGTACTTTTAGTCGATAG
>QEOT01004459.1:62279-72905 GCA_003123785.1 Pterocarya stenoptera
GACAATCAACCCTCTAAAAAATTTCAATTTTTTGGGCATGCACTAAGAACTTGCTTGGGACGATGCCAATATAACATGAAAATATCTAATATTTATGTCTTGGTCAAACTATCATATTGATCTACTAGTTCACCAAAACTATCAAATTACCAGTCAATTTTTACATATCAATATTACTTTTTTTTTTTCTTTTACAAATTACAACATGATCACGGCCTATACGTACGATATATATATATATATACATATATCATATTGTCAAGGTAATTGTGTCATGTCGTGTGTTCTGTTTTCATCGATAATTATAATGTTATGAGTATCTAAATAAATGGTACTGCAAGCAGTTACGAAGAAGTACTAGCTGGTAGTTTGAACGCGCATGCATGGTAGTTGGGTTGCAAATTGAGAAGAAAAAAAATGATACTTTGGAGGTGCAAAAACAAATTAAAGACACTTTCTTCCGTTGTTGTGTTCTTTTTTAGCCTGAGACTATATTCGTCTTTATAATAAAGAAGCCACTTAAGTTTGGTTCGGATCAATGGATAATTCATAATCAGAACTCTTTTCTGAGAAAATCTTGCCGCTTGTTACGGGAAATACAACACATCATGCTAAGATCACCTATCACTACAATATTCTTAAAGCTNTCTGAGAAAATCTTGCCGCTTGTTACGGGAAATACATAACACATCATGCTAAGATCACCTATCACTACAATATTCTTAAAGCTAAATCCAACATCATGTGTATGCAAATCTTATGGTTACTTTTTTGACAGCTACATAAATAAAAATGAGTAATGTTTAGATATAGTCTTAGCTGAGTGTAGAAATCTCGTGCATTTCTTATGAAAAAAAATTATTTTTCTTGTAGTTTCGGATTTTTCTTACTCTTTTCAAATTGAATTTGCAGAACTTACATACTTTATGATTATATAAATCATTTTTCAATAAAAATTAATCAGTTGCAGAACTAGCTAGTACCGATCGACCATTGTGCATAACCTCGTTTTTACCCCCCATAACCCGAAAAAACAAAGCGAAAACAAATAAAAAATAAAAAAAGAAGATAGAAGAAGACTTAGTTTAGCTTTACAAAAGCTTAATTAGGGCTTACATTAACGTCCTAAAACATCAAGTCAATTATCTCTTGTATGCATGTTTAATCTTATCCCTAGGGTTAAACGTCCCAAATAAGCTTTCTAGAAAGCATTACTAGACTATTCGATCGGTCCCATGCATATGTAGAGACGATAAGCTTAATTAACGAATGAATTAAGGATCGATCGCGTTGATCTAGTCCACAAAAAAGTATCCAAATCCTTCTCTCTTTTTTATTCTGCGTCGGAAGATCCAAATTAACCATGGTTGTCATCTTGTTGTCCTGATTGATTTGATTGGAATATTTTTATGTGACTCATGCGAAGATTTTGATGAAAATTAAGATGTTTTCTAGATTCTAGATTAATTATATATGTCGTAAAGTCTCAGTCTAATTTCCATCAAAAGGATCAAATTAATGATCCATCCACACGGTCTTTTGACCTTTATCAAGACGAACTCTGAAGGGAAACATCTAAAAATAATTGCTTTTTTTGACTTTGCATGGTCTTCTTGAACATTAAAGCCATCATGATCTAAATTTTATTCTAATTTGGTATTGTATATTGTCTTCCTAACCTAAAAGCATTTCCCATTTGGTTGGTAACACGAGAGCGATCACATAGTGTGAATAGAAGGATTCCATGGAAGTTCACACCATGATCTATCGAGTATTAAAGTTGTCACTTTGTAATTAAGTTCATCTACCCAATGATCGTCTGCATGCAACATGAAAAGTCTTCATTCATCTCCATATATATATATTATGATATTAATTGTGGGTAGAACATACATAAGCCGTTGATATAAGTCCAAATTATTATTATTATTATAGAGTAACCATAGCAAGATGGCATAATACAACGTATGACAAAAGAAAAATACTCTAGCCACAAAGAGATTACACAACAATAATCTTACAAATTGGTGTTGCTTGATGTAGTCGTGTCAAATTGTAAAATTACTTTATTATAAAATAGATCTAATAGATCAGATGAAACTATATTAATTTATAAAATTACTTTTATATAATTTCTTTGTAAGTAAAACAATATTCATGACATAATATTTGCTTGGAGTGGGTTTGAACGGGGTAGTCATTAAGGCCACGCTTAAGGCCCCGTTCCCCATTGGAGAAGGCCCAAGCAGAAAACAAAAGAAATATGAAATTAAAATATGGTTTTGAAATAAGCTTTTTTATTTTCATATTAAATATATTTTATGATTTGTAGGGTTAAATATTGCAAGATTAGTACCTGAGTTTTTACTTATTACAAATCTCCTGTTAGAAAATTAACAGTATACCATGTGTCGATTTTTGATTGACTGATATATAATATCAATATGCTACGTCAATCAATTAAAAACAGATATGTGGCATAACATACTCGTCAATCAGTTCATAGAATGAGATTTTGGCTCTATTTGGATAGTAAAGTAGTTCCTCTCATCTCATTTTATCATTATAATTTTATCAAATTTTCATACAAAATATAATAAACAATTTAACTTTTTCAAATTCTAAAAAAATAATATTCCGACAATATTTTATTCAACTTTCATCTAAAATCATCTCATATCATCACACTATATATCCAAACTGCATCTTATATATTAAATGTGGCCTATAAACCATTAGTCGGTGTCTTGATCGATTGGAATACTTATTAAAATTCATCGTGGTCCGTCATTTGAAAAGGAGATAAGATTAAAGTCATATGATATTAAGATAATATATAATCTCACGTGTCATATGAAATCATATACGTAGTAATTAACTGATATATAATACCTGCAAATGCAATATTGATCCTCACTAAAGTTGTATAAAAATTAAAAACGGAATGTAATGATCCTAATTAGCGTTGAAAATCACATCGATGTGTCTGTATTCATGTGTATGTGAAGCCATGTAACCATAGCGCTGTAAGAGGAATTGATTCTTTTTTATTTTATTTTTTATTTTTTTATTTTTATTTTTATTTTTTGGTATATATGTTATAAAAGGAAGGAGGTAAAATACAGTACGCTCAAGCCGTTGTCTTATTTCAGGAGACAACTTTGATTCGAATATATTGGGGGGTGGTGACTGGAGATCACATTATCCATATCGTGATTTGCACTAGAACTAAAAAAGAGACTATTGATTTTACGTTTTCATTATTATATCTCTCATCATCATTATCATCATCATCATTATCATCAAATAAGCGGTATCGCAGGTATTTTTTGAAAAGAGCGGAAATGCTATATTAAAATTTGCAAGTTTTATATTCTCTTTGAAAAAGAAATTGAAATTTGTTAATTAAAAATTTATTTTTTTACATAGATCTCAGATTTATTTATTTATTTAAAAAAAATATAAAATTTATATATTTTAATACTAGAAATATTATTTCTCTCCAAAACTGAAATATATTTGTTTTGGATAAACTTTGAGGGAGGGAAAAAGTTGTCTTAAAAAGCTGATTCAATCGAATAAGTGGGATCCACTTTTACTCTTTGTGGTTTGCTTTTCAACGGTCGGTAGATTTTAGGCAACTTTTGCCTTCCCCCTTTTTTTTTTTGACAAGAAGTTCATTAGATCATGCAACTTCCTTGATCATGATCATAATCATCACCGAGTTATGTGACCTTTTTTTTGGCATTAAATGATGAGAAATTATATTTACAATTTTAGAATATGTAAGTTTCGTGTACTCTTTAAAAAAATGAATAAATCTATAATCTAAAATTATATATTGAATTTGATTTGTTTTTAAATCCAAAATTTTAAAATTTAAAATAGAAGAGAGATAAATGTATAAATTAGAATTTACAATATTTATTGATTATTTAAAATAGGAAGGTTAGTGAGACTAACAAACTCCATTTTAGGTATTAATATATCTATCATTTAAAAGATTGTAGTCTTATATATGAGCAATGCTAGAGAGAAGCCACTATTGTGAGTGCACACTTTGCACTCACTATGTGGCTTCTTCTCATCCTTTCATTTTTTTCCCACTTTAAGAAATAGACGGTCTGGATGAAGCCACATGGTGTGTGCAAAATGGATGCTACAAACAGTGGCTTCTATCAATATTTTTCCTTTTACATACTCATATTTATCTTGTGCCGTTCAGCTTTGATCGCTGGGTGTGTCTACTAGTATAAATTTTACATTTTTTTTTTCTTTACATCTATTTAACTTGTTTAAATATTTTAAAAAATTTTTAAAAATACACCAATATACTAATAGTCATTTCTTTAATTAGTAAGTAAAATAATAAAAATAAATAAATATATGATCGGTCAAAATGAGAGCAAAATGAGGCAGCATATTAACATTATTCTACTAATAAATTAAGAAGAGTTTATCACCAAAGGGATACAAATTGAAGTCTAATGCATAAACTTTGCATTTTTTTTTTGGTGAAAGGACTGTTATTATTATTATTATTTTAGAAATCATTGAAGAGTTTAAAGTTTTTTTTAGAGGACTGCGTTTCAGATTTTTTTTTTTGGAAGAATTCACCTTAAGCCTAAAATCTTCTCTTCTTTGTAAGGGCTTGAACTCTAGACAAAAAAAATGAGAAAGATAAATACATAAAAATAGATTTTATAGTATTTATATAGCTAACAGGAATTTTATCTCCCATCTTAAAGTTTAGATAAAATCTCTAAAGAATCTTGATCCATTTTACTTCTATCTCATATTCTTTCATTGAGAATCGGAAACAATATATTATATAAAAAAATTATATTCTCAAACTAATGTATAAACCACATATAAAAAAATATTTATATGAAATAATTTAATTTAAAAGATAAATTTTAAAATTTAAATCTTATAAATCAAATCTTATCATTCAAAATACGACTTGAGAATAGAAGAACTAATTCTATAATATTAATTCATATAAAAAATTAAATATTTATTTATTTTTGAACTGGGGTAAGCGGATATTTGCCTATTATTTTTCAAAGTCAAAGGTAAGTGGATAACTTCAGCCCTCAATGAAATTTTCTAGAAGCTTATGATATCGGTGATATTCTCACCGTAGAAGGAAACTTTCTCAACGAAAGTAGGCTTGAAAAAATGGTCTTGATGAAGCTTGTGACAGGGTGTGCTTAGGCCCGTTTGGAAGTTTTAAGTCTAAGACGATATAAGCCTCTCAATCTATCTCATTTCATCTCATCTCAAAGATTAAAACATTTCTTAATTTTAAATTTTAAATTTTTCTATTTTTTAATCTAATTATTACTTGATCATTACAATTTTTCCAAACTCCAAAAACTTTCAAACAAAACAAATTTTTTCAACTTATAAAATAAAAATCATATTAAAAAATTATATTATAACAATATTTTAAATTTATATTTTTTTATTCAATTTTTTTTCTCCCTTTTGCAAAACCCATAAAACATTTTGACTCAAACTATTTCAATACAATTTACAAACTATTTCACTATTATTCACATATTTATCATCAATTCTTTTAAGTCCAAACAAAGGCCTTAGTAGAGACAAAAAAGAAAATAAATACAAAAGAAAAAAGGCCAAGTGCACATAAAATTGAATCGACACCGAGATGGAATTTGATGCTCAGGAAAACATGACTTACCCAGTACTACACCGCCCTCGACTCTTTTAAAGGTTTGAGTATTTCCATGTTTCAAAACAAAATCTGAAGATTCTGACAGGTTCGAAGGGGAAGAAAATTAAAACGCACTCTTTGGACTCCTTACAAGATCAAATCCAATTTTTGCATTCTACAAAGGACAGTTCTACGACACTACCATAAATAAAGGAGAGAACCATCAGGTTCTACCAGAGACAGACAACTATTACTTATTATAATTCAAAGTACAAAACAAGAACAGAAAGTAGAGACTCACTCAAGTCCAACAGGATCGGATGTTTTGTATACATGTCTTGTTTACACCATCCATTAAATTTCGAGCAGAAACCTAAGCATATATGAGAATTTAAAAACTAAANAAAGAGCAGGATAAAGAAAAATATATGTAATGCAGACCTGTGATACCTGTCACGCACAGGGGTCTCAGGACCACCGCCAAAATTGGGGCTTTCCTCTCTAGGTTCAGGTATTGGGCTGAGTTCATGAGCATTGTCAGGGCTAGCCTTCTCTCTTCTGTAAGGACTACGGCTGGGTTTGCGACCATTTTCAGGACTAGCCCTTTCTCTCCCATAAGGACTGTGACTGGGGCCACGACCATGGTCAGCACTTGTTCTCTTCTCTCTTCCATAAGGACTGTGACTGGGGCCACGACCAAGATCAGCACTCACCCTTTCTGTTTGGTAAGGACTATGGCTTGAACCACGGCGATGATCAGGGCCAACCCTCTCTCTTTGTTTAGGACTACGACTGCGTACACGACCATACTCGGGGCTACCCCTCTCTCTTCGATGGGGACTTGGATTGTGTCCACGGCCATAATCAGGGCTGCCTCTCTCTCTTCTATATGGACTAGAACCACGTCCATAATCAGGGCTCCCCCTCTCTCGTCGATATGGGCTTGGGGACCGCCTTCGATCACGGCCTCTCTCCAATGATCTATCACCAGCTCTATCAGGGCTATATCCATTTCTCCTTTCATCATCATCATCCCTGACTGCATACTCCACTGAAATAACTCGATCCAACAACTTGCTGCATGTAAGCATTGGAACAAAATCATCATCAATTTCAACCCACCGTTTCACCACCCTAANGAATGCATCTTGGACACAGGAACAAATAAACTTGGTCAAAGCAACTGCAATTAGTGCAGCCTACTGAGTAAGTACAGTCACAGCATAAAATATGGCAGATTGCCTGCACATGGCTTGTAAAATTCGATGCAATTTATATATGATATCTTTATAACTGGATAAAATCTATAACTAAATCAGATTGAAACTTGTGCGTAGACACTCTAGTACTCTTCAGCTCAAAAATGTTTTCCAACAAGCTAAAATCGACAATTGTATATTTTTCAGGAAATTTTTACCCAAGATTACACTTTCAAGCTTTAGGTAACCCATAATTCAAACCGAAAACCACAGAACCAACCAACCAATACACAACCACCTCAATTTTGTTTACTCACTCGCTGATGAAACTGAAATATATAACCAGTATTAAATTAAGAGAGTAAACACATTCAAGGAGTTCATTATACACCATCAGTTGACTGAGGTCCTCACACCACTAGTGTGTAGCTGGGGTGTGAATATTATGGCACCTTTCTGGGGATTCTTTTCAAAGAAATTAACTCGAGGCAATGAAACCCAATTTTTGTTGACCACCACTATGTGCCTTTCCAAGTTTCATGCTAACATAAGCAATGTTTCCATTAATAGCCCAAGAAAATGGGTAGATTACAGGTTATTTGGAAACAGATGATGAAACTATGAACCAACACAACGATAACACCATCAATCTCTAATTATAAAATTAAATTAAAAACAACACCACCAATCTACAACAACCACTTCCAGAATAATAATTTCCACGAAATTCATAAACCATTACAACAATAGTACCGCTAAACAAAAACCTAAAATAAATCAGGAAACCAAGACTCACAAAATCCGAAAAACTCACAAGACTCACTAAACCGAGAAACTCCCAAATAAAGAAACAGCAGAACTATTTGCTAATAACTTCACCTACATATTCCACTACACTCATGACCATAGACCATATTCAAACAAAACCCAAAAGAAAATATCAGCCAAGATTTTCAGATTACAATCATTCGAAATGATAACCGGCAAAATTATAAAAACTACGATGCCAACCGAAAAAAGAAATTAGATTTAGAGCAACCAAATTCTAAAAGAGATCGAGTAAAGAACAATCGGATCTACCATATAACAAACCACAAGCTCAGATCAGACCGTAGAAGCTCCGTTTGCTTTCCACGAAACTGTTAGAAAAAAGAAAAGTAAGATTGTGACGCGCCTACAAATATCCACTCCACCAAGCAACCAACTACCAGATCCAAGAATTTACCCTAGTTACTCTTACTTCTCGAGAACCAAACGTAATAAACAAAAAGAGAAGTAGAATTTTCCAGTTTGTATACAGCATATGTAAGGGTTTGAGACTCGCCCTTTACCTTTCGAAGGCAGTAACTGAAAAGGAGTGAAAAGAAATCGAGAAGTCCCCTTCGAAACCCTAAGGAAAGAGTTTCGATAATTTCTTTTGGATTGACATAGAGGAAAGTGCGAAACTATATAGACGAAAACAACGTTAAGATATTGTGGAACTGACCCCATATATTCTCGTATTTATAAGTTAAGACCAGTTTTAGGAAAGTTAATTCGAATATACCCATTTTGCTCAAATTTGTTGTAAAAAGGCGCACAAATCTCTTGGCTGGCAAGTTTTTTTCATTTTCTTTCTTTCTCAGCAAGTAAGCATTTATAGATAAAATTAAAGGATACAATGTACAAATGCTGTTTATAATACTATAAATAAAATATTTATGATTATTTCAACCTTAATATATTAAATTATTTGATTGGAGTCGGCCCTAATCTTTTAAAAAGAGGGACTCCTCATTCTCTCTAGAAGTAGAAATCCCCTAAATCAGAAATGGTGCAGAGGAGCTCCCTCCCTCATCTCTCTTTCCTATTATCTCTAGTTTTCTCCTCTTCTTTTTGTTTTTTATTTTAAAATTTATTTTTGAGCGTTTTTTAGATAAGGAGGAAGGCCGATCTGCTACTCTCTGGCATCCGGCGACCACCACGCGTCCCACTGCAGGCTTCCCAAGACGTTGATCTTTCAAATAGGCGAAGAATTTTACCGAATGGAGCAGCGTGTGACCACACATGCAGCCCAAAGTGAGTGCGTGTATTCCACACGCCACCACTCAGGGTGTCCTTCTATTACCACGCGAGGCCTTTCTAGGTCCAAGATCTCCCGCTACTTCAGACTTGACCATCCGCCATACCTTCAAAGTGGTGCGTAACTCTCACGCTCCATTGCAGCCGCTGTTTGTGTTATTTTTTTCCTCCAAGGTTAAAAATATATATCTATATCTTTCCAAAATGTATATCTATATCTTTCCAAAATGTAATATGCTATTTTTTCATCTATTTTTAATTTCTGTAACGTCTTTGTTTTTTTAGAAAAAAAAAAAACACATAATCTCTTGGACTTTTGTTTGCAGAGTGTATCCTCAATTTCGTCCTAGACGAAGTGTGGGGTTTGGTTAACTCTACTCCTTATTAGACGAAGTATGGGATTTGATTAACTCTGTCTTGGATAGAGTTGTGTTGTCTCTCAAACATTAAATCTGTAAAGATTTGCAGTTTGAACTAGACCACGCTAGTCACCGGTGTGTACTGGAGAGCTATTAATATTGTAGTTGGCTTGCAATATATGTTTCATATCCAGTTTGTAATATTTGTTATTAATGAATGTAATATACTTTTTTATCAAAATAATAATAATATATTAAATTATTTGTTTTTCAACATTAAGGAAATCAAATCCTTCTTTTATTACCTTTTAATTTTTCTTTTCTTTTTCAGCTCTTATATCGTAGTTTTATGAAATAAATCATAAATTCTTAATTTGTAAAAGACAAGTTTAGCTCGAGAAATATTAATCTTTAAACAATTTGGTTAAAAATCACTCATTATTTAAGGTATCAAATGAATATATGAAAAAAAACTCTACTTTTCCGAGCCTTATTCTAATTGTGTATGTATTTTGGTCTAGAGTTGTATTAGAAAATGAGAAATGGTAGTTGCAATCGCTGCGTAATTACTTTGAAAAATAGTGAATAAATATATAAACCACATGAAAAAAGATTAATATTTTAATAGTGGGTCCACTCTTTTTTAAAACAACTGTACGACACTTGCACACTTAACGATTGTATGTATTATTACTCATTCACATATATTTACCATTAGAAAATAGTTTTTTCCTTAATAAATATGTAGTAACAATACAACATTTGAGTGAGCTTAAGGGCTTATTGCCAACTATTTTGCACAACCAATATGAAATGAATCACACATGCATCAAAGAGGAAGCTTTTATTGTTAATATGCATTGAATTAATCCATTGCTTCCAACATGTTATTTTGGTATTTGAAACCAACGCTAATTAAAACCAAGAAGTTTGATCAGTAGTAATGGCCGAGGCAGGAACATAGGACCACAGGCCGGCATCATTAATTTGCTCCGGCAATATTAAAATGTTCGAGTACTCGGGATGTAATTTGGTTTCGATGTTCTGAACTTGGGATTCTTGTGCATGATGATCATTGGAATTGAGGAAGGCAATCTGAGCCTGGGTTTTGGCAAGCTCACTTTCTGCACTGTGTATTTGTCGATGTAACTGAGTGATCATACCAACACAACCATAGACTGGGTCTTGAATTCGGTACTTCGCCTCGAAATACAAAGTATCTGCTGCTTTAGCTCGGAGATCATCGGATGGGATTTGCTGAATTTTATTTAAAGAGCAACGAGAAAATTAAAGAAAGATATCATTTTTATAGTTTATATATATATAT
>QEOT01004459.1:76663-103503 GCA_003123785.1 Pterocarya stenoptera
AATAATTTTAAAACCCATAAACGAACCAATTTAAATCAAAGATCAATTTAAATCTGAAATAATAATTAATAAGAAGAAGGCCCAATAAAAAATATTATAAAATAATAATTTTAAAACTCCCAAAATACTAAAACTAGAGAATCAATCATTAAATTAATTAAAATAATCCTTCATTAAAATACACTAAAATACGGGGTGTTACATAGATTTTTTTTAATAAAATAAAAATATTTGATTTATTTATGCCTTTTTAGATGACTCATGTTAAGAGCAATATCCGCGTTAGGCCAGTCAAAAGTTTGCTAAATTTGAATTGACCAAATCCTCTTTTTCTTTAGATACCTATTTTTCAAAATAGTTTCCCTATCACTTTATTTTAATCTATTTAAAATCTACATATGTTTTTTTTTTCCTTCCAAGTCATTCTAATAATGCTATGTGTGGAATTTCTGAAAAGATTATTAGTTTAAGGTAATTACATTATAATTTATGTGTGTTAGTCTTGATTGCTGTTTCAAATTCTATCAGCATTTGCTCCAATAAATTCAAAATTTGACATTAATGCACAGTTAGTAGATCACTCTCAAGCCTGATTTTCATACTAAAAACTGTATGGTAATATTTTACAATATATAAACTTTGAAAAAAAATTCAGACACATAGTCTATATTTTATCCCACATAAAATTAAGACTACACTGTTTGAATAGTGAAAATGTTTCATTTCATCTCATTTCATCATTATAATTTTTTCAAATTCCTACATAAAATATAATAAACAATTTAACTTTTTCAAATCCCAAAACAATAATAATATTAAAAAATAATATTTTAATAATATTTTATTCAACTTTCAACTTTCATCTTATTTCAACTTACTATCCAATCCACACTTTAATACTTCCTCGTGAGTACAAATACAATTGGGATATTCATTTCAAAATTGGGATATGACAAATGAGCTTTATAAAAACACAAGCTAGGCAATTAATACAAATTTTCAACTATAATTAAAGCCAACAATACAAGTCAAGCAACCACCAATACAATAAAATTGTTTTGACTAGTTCTATAAGTTTTTTTTATTTTTTTTGTGACTTTTCTCTAGGCTGGCCAAATTTGCTTATTGAAGAAAATCTTGTACATTCATAGACAAGTCACCAAACTATAACAACCAGGGACAATTCCATTCATGTGGCCCAAAGACTTGCAACTTGCAAGAGAATAATTTTCATTCAAATATGGCTCACAGTTTTTTCATTAAAAAAACACAACATATATCTTTTTTCAGCATCTTCAAAAAAACTTGTTAGTCTATTGGTTACTTGAAAGAAATTAAACAGATTTTTAATAAAAGAAATTGATTAGGCCATGATGTTATTGGTTATAATTGTCCATAAATAAATCCTGTGTGATTGAATATGATTTTTGAGTTAGGAAAATGCTATTTGTATTTATAATTTTTATTCACATGACAATATGTGTTGACTTATCAACTATTAATAAAATTCAAATTTTGAACTTAAAAAGAAAACTAATCAAATAAATCTTGTATATAAAATTGTAAGTACATGTAATATTACTATTCGAGTTATCATATTCTCAAGCCAGTGTGTATATAATGCACATAATCTATGACACTTAAATGGTAATAGTTAATTTGTAAAATTTAAATTTTAAAATTTATTTTTTAAATCAGATCATATCACATAGATGATGTGTAGTGTAAAAACTTTCAAATAGAATTATTTTTAATATATATGCTTGACACACTAACTTGAAAATAGAGTTTTTCATCATTTATAACTTAATAAATAATTAAAAACATGGAAGATAACGTCCCAAGTCAATAACACATGCAGATCGACACATAACATGTCAAATAAAAAGACCTTTATTAGTCTGACTTATCTTTTCTAATAATAATAATACGTATCTACAAAAATACAATATTAATACTCCATAAAAAGTCGTACTTAATACGAATCTGTATAGGCAACTGATAAATAAAGAGTAGGGTAAGCATTACCTAATAGTCGTAGCCTCGTTTAGAATATGAGATGAGATGGTTTTAGATAAATTGAATAAAATATTATTAAAATATTATTTTTTAATAATAATATTATTTTAAAATTTAAAATTATTATAATTTTTATTATATTTTATATAAAAATTTAAAAAAATTAGAATGATGATAAGAAGATCATTTCTCTATCAAACAAGCCCTTAATCATAGCCAACAATATTGACAACCAAATCTCAGTTCAAGATTCAATATAATATAATATATATATATATATATATAAATTTTTGGTTACGTTACAAATGAAAAGGAGATGTTGATGACAGAGAGGAGGGTACAGCTAATTGCTAGTTTGCGCTTAATATAGACGTGTGCCCACATTCGGCCAGTGCCATATGTCACCAAAAAGTACTGTTAGCCACGAACTTCCCACGCATTCTCCCCTTCCTATTAAATAAGCCCAATATCACAAAATGCTCAGAAAACTAAACAAAAAAGAACCCAATTCCCATACCATAAATCTTTGTATATTTATATACCATATTTTAGCTAACGTGCACGCACAAGTGTGTATATGTATAGATGTAGATAGGTGCTCTCACATGGTCATGGCCAATAATCCTGTTAACGTGCGCCGCCCAGATTATCCACAGCCACAAGTTGCAGTACCCAGCCTCTCTGTACAAGTACCTGTACCTTGTTTCGCTGCTAACGTGGGCCAGGAGGAGACTACACCACGTCCTTATGCTACGGCCATCACCACGGCATTTGAAGACCCATCATCGAGACCCGTTCATCAATCTTCACGCGTGTCATCGGGTCAACAGGCCGCCTCCGGTGGGAGCCCGAAGTATCGGGGAGTACGGAGCCGGAGTGGGAAATGGGTGTCCGAAATACGGGAGCCACGTAAAACTACGCGCATTTGGCTCGGTACGTACCCGACACCGGAGATGGCGGCTGCCGCGTACGACGTGGCGGTGCTGGCCTTGAAGGGCCCCGATACCTTCCTGAACTTTCCGAATTCCATTGTTTCGTACCCGATACCGGCTTCGACGTCGGCAAGCGACATACAAGCCGCGGCGGCGAGTGCGGCGGAGGCCATGGCGAGGAAACGGGACACGGAGAGTACGGAAGAATATCCGGAAACGAGAGCATCGGAGAAGGAGGTAACGACAAGTAGTAGCGTTCCGATAGGCGAGGAGTTCATCGACGTGGAAGAGCTTTTGAACATGCCGAAGTTGCTGGTGGACATGGCGGAGGGAATGCTCGTGAGCCCGCCGAGGATAGAATCGAAATCCTCGGAGGACTCAGATGGAGATAATTTATGGAGTTATGTATAAGAAGTCTCAAATCGGAAGATGAAACATACATGTTGGATTGTCAGGTACTACTGGTCTGTATTCATCGAACAGTGTGAGCAGTACTCATGTTCTCCATGTGTGGCTTTTTTTTTTAATTTTTGTTTTATTTTTCTTCAATTCCTTCCCGCTGGGTTTTGTGTTTACTGCAGCAGTTGCGTTAGGTTGGGTAACTTAAACCATAAGGTTGCTGTTTTGGTGGTTTACACAAAACATACCTTCACTCGAAAAGAAATTCTGTTTTTTTTTTTTTTTCTAATACGAGTAATCCTATATATAATTGTGAAACATGTAAACATCACGTAATTATTTGAAAAAGAAATTATTATTTTTGATGTGAGTCCTATATTTTATTTATTTTTTTCAAGAAGGTTACGCGGCAGTTACACAATTCACGATTGTAAATATCTTTTCTCTTTTATATATATATATATATAAAGAGTCTTACTTTGTTTCAACGTCTACAATAAATTTACATGCTCTAAACTTATATCTAATATTAGTAGATATAAGAGCAAATCTCCTTTACAAGTAAGTAATACACTTAATTGACGTTACGTACAATTCATTAATGAGATCTACACTTATTTGCAATGGGAAAGATGTACAAATTAAGCTCATTAATGAGATCTCACCCATGTTCTCTGTTTTGTGCTAATTTATTATAGTCTTGAAAATTTGCAAGTACTGAAGCATCAACATAACGTTTTAAAACGCTATTTAATTTTTAAACCTAACTATTCATGTATTTCGATCACTCTGCTTTTGTTTTTGTTTTTGTTTTTTTTTTTTTTTTTGTTTTTTTTTTGTGCATGCGCGTTTTGTAGGACCTAAATGTTCATGCAAATTGTATTCAATTATTGACATTTTTCGTAAGAGAATCAATAAATGATATAGATCATCATAGTAGACTTTAGTTAGGTTTCATGAATCTAAATATGACTTTCAAAGGAGGCGCTCGGTGACTATGACATGAAATAATTTAAAAGAAACATGAAAGGAATTGATTTTAATTTGGGTTATCGTGATCTATATATAGAAGCAGATGAAAGTTGGGGCTCAGGAAGCTATGTGTCTCAATTTCAGACCCTCCTTCATATGGTCTTAATTACCCTATAAAATTTTTACATCATCGACGCTGCTAAACAAGCAATCATTTTAATGTGTTGATGGTGCAAAGGAAAATAAGAAATCAATCATACTCGTTTTGTAGAATGAAAAATATTAGATACAGTATTTGGGTGTGTAAATCCATCTCATGAACTCAATTTTAAAAAATGATTTTTTATATGAATATCAAATTTACCTACTTCTCTTAAAATGATTATACAAAATTTATATTTCTTAAAATTGTAAATGTAATTTCTCTTATGAAAATTCCTGATGAATTCTTCCCTCCACTAGTCAAATGGTAGCCTGTAGAGGCCAATATTTAATTTAAATTTAAAAAAAATTAAATTATTTATTTTATTTTATATAAAAATTTAAAAAAATTATAATAATTATATAAAATAGATTGAGAGACGAATTCTTAATCACGTCAGGTGATGTTCTATGACAAATAGTCTTCACACGTACAGTATAAATAGTAAGAGGATGATGACAAAAAAATTATGAGTTACGCTTCTGGTACTCCATCTAAATAAGTTAATTATTAAAAAATAAAACAGTTAAAAAAAATAGCCGTCAAAGGCGGAAGAAGGACAAACAGTACAGAACAGTTCCCGGGCCACCGGAAGCAGAAAAAACATCTTCATATCATTAGGAATTTCTTGTCCACAAATACCTAAACTTTCCAACCTCCAAGATTAGGTGGTCAAACTTTAGAGACGAGGCAAGATTTGCGCCAAAGATGAACGGCAGCATTTGCGGAGAGAATAATATTAGGTATAAATTGTTATATTATTAACTTTCTTATAAATTTTTTATAAATCTCAATTTTTCATTTTTTTTTTTTTTATGATGGGCTCACTTTTTTATAAATAACTTATACAAAATTTATGTATTTGAGATTTGTATGTATAATTTCTCTTCCTAAAAAATGTACAAAAGTTTAAGCCAGATTGAACCCCGTTTAATTTCTTCCATTTCCAAGAGCCGACCGAACTTTTTCTATGTTTCTTTTGTAAGGATTTAGATTAGGGGTGTAAGACTATATGTCCGGATTGGAAAAACTGACCGGACCAGACTGATAGTTTTATTGGTGGGTCTTGGAGTGTATATATATTTAAATATTATATATAATATATTATTTTATATAGTAGTTGTATAAATTAATTATATAATTTTTATTAAAGGGATTAGTATTGACCATATATACAATGAAATTATTTAATATTCATTAACTATATATAAAATATTAAATAGATCACTTATTTTTAATTTTACTAATTTAATTAATTTTTTGTATTAATTTATTTGTCGAAATAAGAAAAAAGAGAAAAAAAAAATTCATAGACTGACTAAACAGTGGTTAAATCCGACAAAAATGATGGACTAAAATTTTCAATTTGTGACCTCTCTGAACCACACCGCTAATTGAGTTATGAGATTTACGACGGTTTATTTGTAAGTAGGGATCATTACGAAAAGTGGAGACAGTAGCTAGCGCTACCTACCTTTATGATGGTTGATTAATGAAATTAACCCTAAGCAAAATCTTGGCATAAATAGGTGAATGACCTAATTAATTTATGAGATAATTCAAGTTTACCGATTAATACATTGTTTTGATTTTTTTAAATGCGGGTCTTATTCCCTTCAACTTCATATTTCGATTCATTTAATCGCAACCACACATATATTCAATAAGCCTACCTATAAACTTAAATAGAATTACTTTGCTCATAAATAAATTTTATAAAAATAAACTTATACAATAACGTAATTTGATGTGTAATATATAAAGTTATTTTTATTATAAAATAGATTTATGTAAAATTATTTTTATTATAAAATAAATCTAACGTATCACATGAATTTATGTCAATTTATAAATTTACTATTATGAAATCTTTTTGTGATTGTAATATGTTTAATACATAAATAATAATAATTATCAAGAGATAAGAAATTTGTTGATATTTTAAATTGAATAACATTTTAAAGGAAAAGTATCTTTTGATCACAACCTACCCAAAAGAAATAAAGAAATATATCACGTACAGATTTATGTCTTTTTTGAATGTTTTAACGATATTTATGAGACAGAAAGAGACATAGCACCAATGATGAAGATCATATCGATCAAAGAAAGAAGACAATAATAATGGTATTAACTCTATAAAGTATATAGAGGATATTTTGGGATTTCTATGATTAACGTATGGCTTATAATGATTAAATAGTAATATTAGTTACATTTTTAAAGTGTACAGATCTTGCATACTTTTTTTAAAAAAAAAAAAAAAAAGGATATTCTATATATTAAGAAAATAATTTTTTATGTAAAGTGTAAATTTTTTTTTTTTTTTAAAGAAGTACTTAGAGTTTGCACATTTAAGATTATAAATATTATTTTTAATAATAAAAAAAAATGCTACGTGTCATGTCGTCGACGTGCTTAAAGTTAAATATAGATGGATGAGGATTGATGTTTAGATAGGTTCAATTAACATGATACGGAATACTGTTCCAAATGCGGCCGATTACAAATTAAACAATCTATTTATCTTTTTCAAAAAAAAAAACAATCTATTTATCTAATCCAAAGACTTCCCACCTTTTCTTTTCCTTTCATGACAGGTTTCTGTTGGCTTAGGAAACCTTCTGTTCACATACGACAAAAATCAAGAGTTATTATGTGAATGAATTTTGGTTATAAAAAAAAAAAATGAAGAGTTATTCAAACTTTTAGGTTCATTTAATCAAATAAATAAAAATTAAATTAGAAAAATATGCACTAGAGATTGATCGATTACACCTTTAAATTTTAGAATCTTCATATAATATTAAAATAGAAAATTATTATTTATAGTGGTTTCTGTCATCATCTTCACGTTATTTTTTAATATGATATTGAATGATTAAAAAATTATATATAATATATAATAAAATAATAAGATAATAATAAATAGATGGATGATAAATAATATTTAAAATAAAACTAAAATTTTAAGAATGAAATTGAAGAAGTTAAAAAAAAATTTAAAAAAGAAAACAGATACTGTGGGACCGCTCGAGAGGGGTCGTTCGGCAACGCGTTTCCGTGGGGAAACCGCCGGCTCATTGATGTTGTCGTTTTCTTAAAAACGGCTGTACTGTTGTGTGTAAACCGTGTTGTGGGGTTCGGAGAACAGTGTGACGTCATATAAAAAAGGTGTGCGTTTTGTTTAGTATGGTTCAAACGTGCCTCGTGTCTTCTTGCTTCGCTGTTTCGGACAGACTGTCTTGTTTCGCTAAGCTTCCTCGAAAGTTCGAAGGCTGCACCATTTCTAAGCCGATTCTTTCTATTTTTTAACTATTTGACTTAGTAAACGATTTCACTGAAATCTGGAGAATGACCGGCCTGTCGGAAAGATTCGTGCAATTAAAAATATATATATATATATATTAATCACCAAACTAGGCCTTAAACTTAACTTTGTAGCTACCAAATATATAACAGAAGTTATTTGTTTATTTATTAATTAATAAAATCATCGAAGATATTATAAGGAAAATACTTAGATGTCCTCTAAATGTGTCCCCAAAAGTGTTTCTGGCGTTTTTTTCTTTTTTTTTGTATTTTTTGTTTTTAAAATGTTTAAAAAAGTTAGCAATAATAAATTTGCGTATTTTTTAAACATTAGAAAAAAAAATCAAAATATATTAGAAAGCACTTTTTGGAAGCATATTTAGAGAACATCCTGATATCACATATCAAGAAATATGAGGAAAGAAATATATAATAATATAAAAATAGGCGAGGAATTGGCATCCACTCAATGGCTGCGGAAATGGATAAGGACTCAGGAGGGAGAATCAACAGGCCGGTCAAATACACAATATAAATAAACTAACTTTAATAATAATAAGCACAGAGAGAGAGAGAGAGAGAGAGAGAGAGAGAGAAGTTGCAATCCTATGACTCCCCAATCTGGCAACTTACGCCCCCCACTGATGAGAAATATCAAATATCATCCACATCCAGCCACCAACTCTCTTTCGCTTCCTCTCTCTTCAGTAGTCAAATTCTCCACGTGTCATCCCTGCAAAAAAAGATCCCACCATCCGCCCAACAATCTGGGTAAAGACAGCTGGTACTTCCTAACCCAATCCACTCTTCCTGGCTTGTGGCTTGTTTTATTTTTCTTTATTTATGTCTCTTTCGTTTAGCGAGTATGATAAAGATAAGTACGTACAAACCGTGGCCTTTTCCCACAGCCTGTCCTCAGTCCGTGTGCCTGTACGTTCTCCTTCTGCTTAAGTAACATATATATGCACAGTTTCTCACCTTTATCCAAACACGAAACAGCACTATATATCTACTTCTATTACACAAGCTCGCTATACTTACTGATCGATCACTGCTGAGTGTTTTTCAGTAAGCTGCCTCTTTTTCATTACTCCAACAAACATCTCACCTGCATACATGGAAGTTTTCTCTCCTTATAATTCCCCCGACTCCGAGAGTAGTAGCTCTGGTCGCGGGCTGAACTTTCCCGACGAGGGGCTTCTGTTGGCTTCCAGGAATCCGAAGAAACGTGCCGGCAGAAAGAAGTTCAAGGAAACCAGGCACCCAGTGTACCGGGGTGTCAGGAGGAGGAACTCCAGCAAGTGGGTTTGCGAGGTGCGCCAGCCCAACAAGAAGTCCAGGATATGGCTGGGGACGTTCCCCACTGCCGACATGGCGGCGCGCGCTCACGATGTCGCAGCAATAGCGATGCGTGGTCGGTCTGCTTGCCTTAATTTCGCAGACTCGGTGTGGAGGCTGCCGGTGCCGGCGTCCGGGGATGTGAAGGACATTCAGAGGACTGCTGCAGAGGCGGCGGAGTTGTTTCGACCGGCAGAATCGTCGNTGCGAGGTACGCCAGCCCAACAAGAAGTCCAGGATATGGCTGGGGACGTTCCCCACTGCCGACATGGCGGCGCGCGCTCACGATGTCGCAGCAATAGCGATGCGTGGTCGGTCTGCTTGCCTTAATTTCGCAGACTCGGTGTGGAGGCTGCCGGTGCCGGCGTCCGGGGATGTGAAGGACATTCAGAGGACTGCTGCAGAGGCGGCGGAGTTGTTTCGACCGGCAGAATCGTCGGAAGGATCAACATCGCCTGCCGATGAAGGCGAGAGGGATTGGCCGAAGAGTATTTTGGATGAAGAGGCGGAGTGCGGGATGACGGTGTGGAGGCTGGTGGCAGATATGGCAGAGGGTATGCTTTTGCCTCCACCTTATTGTGCGGGAAATAATTTTTTTATTGATGACGTGGAAGATTCAGCTGACGTGTCATTATGGAGTTACTCCATTTAGTTGTTTCTGTTTTTATATGCAGTGTGCATTTTATATAAATAGATACTTAAGATGAGTGTATAACGTTCGAAAATAGAAAGGATACTTAAGATCATGAGACCATTAATCTGCACTTTATATAAATAGATATATTTTTTAAAACATTGGTTGACGATTTTGAAGGAAAGGGAAAAACAAGCAGAAAACCACTTTAATGAAAGAACACATTTTGGCGTCTACTTATTTCATTCCACATTATTCTTCCTCGCTATTAATAAACCATAAAATAAAATAAATAAAAATTTTTATTGACAAGATTAACTATAATCTGCGACTTAATAAAGCTGCCAATATAAAATTTCTTCAACAATACAATGACTTGCTGCAGATGTGATAAATATGGCTCTCGTTTCCTTCATTGAAGCAAAAATGGTTTGCCATGATGAGGTTCGAAAAGACCCATATGCCAACAAAAAATAATATAGCTAATCCTGTTGATTGCTTGATGCTTGAGCTTCAATGTGTTGGCCTGCTTCTTCGAGAGACAAAACCTCCTGCATGAGGGACGCTAGCTTTGCAACATTCTCTTGATGAATGTGCGAAGGGACCTTTTCTTTGTATCCAGAAGCATTCATAATCTTTGTTAGCTTCTCCTGTTGCCTACAAAATTAACAAGATTTAACCATCAGCGAGCTGAAACTGGAAGGGCATTCTTCTGTTCTGCTTCGCTTGCAACCAGACAAAGAAAATATGCAAGGATCCAAAATGTAATTTAAATCCATAATTGCAGCTAGAATCTTACTTCCGAATCTATCGTCCGTCTTTTTTCTGATCTTTTCAAGTTCTGCTTCAGGAGAAAGAGTTCCCTGAAGCTCAAGATAAACAGAGAGGTTTTCATTCACAACCGATACTGCACATCCAACTGGAGCAGCATCATTCTCACTTATTACCTGTATAATGATAATTTTGCAGATGAGAAGCGTTTTAACCAAATGGTTTTAACTAACAATATTCAACGTTAATCTCCATTCAACATGAAAAATTGATAGGGAGCCAAACAGCAGCAGGCCAGGTCAAAGTATCTATATCTTAGGGAATGAGACGATGAAAAAAATTTCATAGCCTATAAGTGGACAGATACCATTGTTGAACAAAATATCATATGCATTTTATTAACATATAACATTTCTGTCACTAAAATCATTTATTCATTTACTGTAAATAGGCTTAGAATACTCTAGAAATAAGTTTGTATTATTGTTAGCAATATCCTTGCCTGTAACAGAATTGATTCTCTTTTTATAGGTGTATATATGCACCATTTCTCATCAATGAATAGCAGAAGGAATTCATGAAAATCTCCCAGGCTTACATGGTATCAGAGCTGCTTAACTAGCAGTCTCATGACCCGTGGCCTCTCTCCCTTCTCCTTCTACTTCCCTCATGTCCTATTTCTCTCACATAGTCATCCTTAAGCTCACTACTGAGAGCTATCTATTATGGAAGGTGCAAATATCAGCTTACCTTAGAGGTTAAGATCTCTACTGCCATGTTGATGGCACCTTACCCTGTTCAGCCAAATTCCTCATTGTTGCTAACAATGAAATATTTGAAATCAGCAAAGATTACAAAACTTGGATAAGAATAGATCAACTGGTCCTCAGTGTTCTATTCTCATCTCTTTTCGACTCTTTCATAGGTCATGTCTTATCAACTACTACTTCCTGTTCTCTTTGGAACGCCATTGCTTCTATGTTTGCTTCTCAATCTCAAGCAAAAGATTTTCATCTGCGTTTTTAGCAACCAATCTATCTCGTGGTGAGTCAACAATCACTGAGTACTTTGGTAAGGTCAGATCCACAACAGATAGTCTTGCCTCCACAGGTAATCCTTTACCAGATAAAGAACTTGTCACATATCTCCTCACTAGGTTAGGTCAACTCTATGAATCTTTTGTCACGTCTCTGACCACTCGCTCTGGCCCTACCATCTCCTTTCATAAACTATACCAAATGCTTCTCATTCATGAGAGTCGGCTTGCCCACACCTCCAAAAAAACCATAAAGCCCTCAGCCAATTTTAGCTCCCATAGTTCATCTAGAGGTCGATATTAGAGAGGTAGATCCTTCTTGAGAGGTAGACAGGGTAGAGGTTGTGGAAACCACTCAAGCCGTGGTGGCCATTATACCCCAAATTTCTCTCGAAACACCCATCAAACACCTGGTGGTATCCGCCCCACTTGTCAAGTTTGTCAAAAACCAGGGCATGTTGCCCTTCAATGTCGATAGAGGTTCAACTATTCCTATCAAATGCAACCTCCCCCTTACTTCTCAGCCAACTATACTTCTGGTCCTCCCACCCAAACACCTTCCCCCAACCACCAGAACTACATCTCAGATACCACTTGGTACCCCGACTCTGCCACAACCCACCATATTATCAATGATCTCTCTAACCTCGATTTGTCTAGTGAGCACTACAATGGTACTGAAGGCATTCGCGTGGGTGATGGATCGTGTCTTCCGATTGAACACATTGGTGACTCTACTTTTCTCTTTAACTCTTCTTCATTTTTTTTTACATAAATTGCTTCATGTTCCTCATATATCGAAGAACCTTATTTCTGTGCTTCAATTCTAAAAAGATAATTTGTGTTTCTATGAATTTCATGCCAATCATTTATGTGTGAAGGACACTCGGACGGGGAGGTCCCTCCTCACCAGACCAACGCGTAATGGCCTTTATGCTTTTCCTTCAATAAAACCAACCTCGGCTTCAGCTCATCTGGGAGAGAAGACCTTTATCTCGCAGTGGCATCGAAGACTCGGGCATGCTTCCCTTGATCTTGTGTCCAAAATCTTGCATCTCAATGTTTGCTTTCATCCCGCAAAGAAGACGAGCTTTTCAATTGCTCAGAGTGCCCTCTTGCAAAAGCCCACAGGCTTCCGTACCACTTAAATTCGGCCCAATATACAAGGCCCTTAGAAATTGTTAGTGCGGACCTTTGGGGCCCATCTCCTGTAATATCTAAAAATGGGTTCAAATATTATATATCCTTTGTGGACCACTTTACCCATTTCACATGAATTTTTCCATTAAAATTAAAATCAGATGTCATTCAAGTTTTCACGCAATTTTTACCCTACATTGAACGTCTTTTTAATTCAAAATTGCTTATATTACAAACAGATGGTGGTAGTGAATTTACACCACTCACATCTTTTTGTAAAAAACTTGGAATTACACATCGTTTTTCATGTCCACATGCTTGTCAACAAAATGGACTTGTTGAACGCAAGCATCGACATATTGTCGAAATCGGCCTTGCACTTCTTGCTCATTCCTCTCTACCTAAACATTTCTGGGTCGAAACTTTTGAAACCGCAGTTTATTTAATTAACATGCTTCCTTCAAAAGTTCTTAAAAATAAATCTCCTTATTTCTTGGTTCATCAAAAAGGCCCTGATTACAATTTTTTTAATAGTTTTTGGATGTGCATATTGGCCCAACTTGAGGCCCTATAACAAAAATAAGTTAATGTTTTGGTCAAAACCATGTGTTTTCTTGGGCTATGGTACCTCTCACAAAGGCTATAAACGTTTTGACCCAAACTTTCACCGCATTTATATTTCACGAGATGTTACTTTCCATGAGACAACTTTTCCCTACTCTCACCAAAAGCCCACTGTCTCAAGCCCACCTCCAATACCCACTATCTCCACTCACACGACTCTCCCTTTATTATCTCCATCCATCTTAGGCCCAGGCCCAGGCCCAAGTTCAGCCCACAGCTCACCCATATCTCCCGAGGCTTCATTCCCTTTCTCTAACCCTAAATTTGTCCCTCCTTCTCTGCCGCCCTCAAATTCATCGATTCTCCCATCTCCCGAAAGCTCTTCGTCCTCATCCTTCTATTTTCCTCCCCATTACATCAATAGCTCCTCGTCTCCTTCGTTCTCCTATAGTCACTCGGAATCAAACTAATTCCTCTCGACCTCGCATCTATCGGGATGGCACGATCCATTATCCACGACAATGAAATTGCTTTCTTACTATTGTAAGTGTACCAGATGATCCCTCCAATTTCTCAATCGTGAGCAAGTTCCCAAAATGGCAAGCTGCAATGACCCATGAGCATAATGCCCTCGTTAGTAACCATACTTGGAGTTTGGTACCCTCTGATCCCTCATTTAATATTCTAGGATGTAGATGGGTCTTTAAAATAAAGTATAACTCTGATGACTCCTTCGAAAGAAGAAAAGTTCGATTGGTAGCCAAAGGTTATCATCAACAGTCTGGTTTGGATTTTCATGAAACCTTCAGTCTTGTTATGAAATCCACAACTATTCGTTTGATAATTTCTCTTGCTGTTACAAATGGTTGGTCTTTACGTCAGCTTGATATTCAAAATGCATTTTTACACGGTGATTTACATGATACAGTTTACATGCAACAACCCCAAGGGTTCATTGATTAGAAAAATCCTAATTTTGTATGTAAACTGCACAAGGCCATCTACGGTCTCAAACAGGCTCCACGAGCCTGGTTTGCACAACTTAGTAACTGGCTGCTTAGTTACGGGTTTTCTGCATCTCACACGGATCCATCTCTGTTTATTCTAAATCATGGTGACTTGAAAATGTTTATGCTCATCTATGTTGATGATATTGTGGTGACTTCATCAAAATCAAGTGCTATTGACTTTCTAATTAGTGCTCTGTCTCAAGCTCTTCCTATTAAAGATCTTGGCTGTTTATCTTACTTTCTTGGGCTTGAAGTTGATTATTCTAGTTCTGGACTATTTTTATCTCAAAGGAAATATATCAAGGATCTATTAGTATGAAGCAATATGCTTCACTCAAAATCTGTGACCTCACCGATGGCATCATCAACTAAACTGTCTCAATATGACTCACCAGAGTTTGAGGACAGTACACTGTTTCGTAGTATTGTAGGGGGTCTATAGTATTTATCCCTCACCTGACCTGATATAGCCTTTGAAGTCAACAAGGTTTGTTAGTTTATACACTATCCCAAAATTCCTCACCGGACTGCTGTCAAAAGAATCATTCGGTACCTTAATGCCACACTTAATTATGGTTTATTTTTTAAATCTCAATCTTGTGTCTCTCTTCAAGCTTACACGGATGCATATTGGGCAGGGTGCCCTGATGACAGACACTCCACTGGAGGCTTTGCTGTGTTTCAAGGCTCTCATCTTATCTCTTGGAGCTCTAAGAACAAAAGACAGTAGTAAGATCTAGCATGGAAGCTGAATACAAGTCCCTTTCATCCACTGCAGCTGAGCTGATATGGCTACAATCCATGCTGAAAGAATTGGGGATCTCCTTGTCTACAGTTTCTACACTTTGGTGCAACAACCTAGGAGCTACATACCTTACAGCCAACCCAGTTTATCATTCACGGACCAAGCATATGGACATCGATTATCACTTTGTCCGTGATAGAGTTGCTGCACAAACTCTGAAAGTCTCCTTTTGCAGCTCCAAGGAACAACTGGTTGATGTGTTTACCAAGCCACTAGTATCAGATAAATTCTTTTCTTTTCGTTCGAGTCTTAATATAGTTGACACCCCACTAGACTCGAGGGGGCATATTAGCATATAACATTTTTGTCACTAAAATCATTATTCATTTACTGTAAACAGACTCAGAATACTCTAGAAGTAAGTTTGTGTTATTGTCAGCAATACCCCTACCTGTAACAGAATTGATTCTATTTTTGTATGTGTATATATACACCATTTCTCATCAATGAATAGTAGAAGGAATTCATGAAAATCTCCTAGGCTTACACATTTAACACATCGATGCGCATGTGAACATATGATCACAAAAAGCTTCAACATGAGGAAATATGAAATACAAAGTGGGGGCGAAAAAAAAAAAATCATCGTCCATAGGCAAGGCACCACATGCATGATTCAAAACTATATGGGAAAGAATGGAAAAAAATAAATCTAAGAAATGGTTATCAGCAAAAGAACCACGCCATATGTACTGTTCCTTTTGTATCTTAGAGGATTTACAGAAAAATAATTAAAATAGAAAAAGAAGGGGCCACCGGGGGGCGGGGAGAGAGGCAAAATGGCTTTAGTTCACAGTCAATGAAACAACAGGTCTGAAGAAGTGGTCTAGCAGGTCTAACATACTAAAATGCATTGAAGTGCAAAATGAGCACCACTACTCCTTATAATGAGAATTATCAAAAATAAACTAACTAAAAAAGTCGAATCAGCTGGGAGTAAAAGGACCTATCCAAAACATCAATGCAGCACTAAAACCCTAATCCTGTTTGAGCCAAAGGTCTCTCTCAGTGGTAAAGCCTCCAACTTTTTTTATTTCACTTCACAAAAAATGTAGTGTACCGAATGAACAACCAAGAAGTCAGCCAAACTTTTATTTATGCAACCAAGAAGTCTGCCAAACTTCATACCACTTTTTAAAAAGCATTGTAAGTGATGTACCTTCAAAGACGATAAATTGGCAAGAGTAGCAATCTCCAGTTGATGGTTGCTAATAATCTCCGCAACTGCATCACTTCGGCAGAGCACAAAAGCTGGTCTCCTAAGGGCAGAAACACCATAGCAAGAATTAGAGTTATTGAAATGTGCAATTTTCAATCGGGCAAATTAAGCTAAATTTAAGAGAAAACTGCATGGATTTACAATTTAGAAAGAAGAAAAGGAAATAGAAAATTTGAATTTCCTTGGCATTCTGTTTGATTATTTCCGAATTCTTTTTTTCTTGATCGGTTTTAGGAAATTTGTCTCACAAAAGTTTCATTAGAGAAGAAATTATTTTAAGGCGCATAAAAGATTCAAGAACTCGGTAGGAGTGCTTAATACTAAAACCTATAGGTTCCACCCTCAACTATCCACTTTTCTTCCTTCAAAAAACTCTCAGTGATATAGTTTTGATTTCTTCTTGTGCAACACCATTAATCATTTTGTGCAACATGGTTAAGTGAAACAATAAACACTAGTGAAAATAAAGATCAAAAGAACAAACAAAAGGCATGGAAAAAAAATGAAAAAGAACCAAAAAAGGATCAATTCCATGTACCTTTGACGTTTTTCATTTGCAAGAGACCTGAGAGATTTCACAACAGAATCTATAAGATCCATCTCATACTCCACCCTTTCATTTGTCCAAGCACTGGAACATCAAGAATATTATCAGCATTTATTATACCAACTACAAAATATTACAGTTAACTCCATAAACTTTTAGACAGCCTACACAACATACTAAATAGAATTACTTTGGTCATAAATAAATTTTATAGAAATAAACTTATAAACTAACGTAATTTTATATGTGATATGTCAAATTGTAAAGTTATTTTTATTATAAAATAGATCTAATATATCACATGAATTTACGTCAATTTATAAATTTACTGTTATGAATTCTTTTTGTGGTTGTAATATTTTTAGTACATAAATAATAATAATGATCAAGAGATAAGAAATTTGTTGATATTTTAATTAATTTCAATAACATTTTAAAGGAAAAATATCTTTTGATCACGACCTACCCAAAAGAAAGAAAGAAATATATCACGTACAGATTAATTTATGTATTTTTTGCTTGTTTTAATGATCTTTATGAGACAGAAAGAGACGGCACCAATGATGGCTTGTAATGATTAAATAATAATATTATATACATTTAAAAAAAAAAATTATATACAGTTTTAAAATTTACAAATTTCGAATAGTACTCATTTGAAAAAAAGTAGAATATATTATATATTTAAAAAATAATTTTTTTTATGTAAGTTTCAGATTTATATATTTTTTCTTAAATAAGTTTGTAGGGCTTGCCCATTTAAGATTATAAATATTATTTTTAATAATTAAAAAAAAAATGCTACGTGTCATATCGTCGCGTGCTTAAAGTTAAATATAGATGGATGAGGATTGATGTTTAGATAGGTTCAATTGACATGATCCGGAATACTGTTCCAAATGCGGCCGATTACAAATTAAATAATCTATTTATCTAATCCAAAGACTTCCCACCTTTTCTTTTCCTTTCATGACAGGTTTCTGTTGTGTTAGGAAACCTTCTGTTCACATACGACAAAAATCAAGAGTTATTATGTGAATGAATTTTGGTTATAAAAAAAAATGATTAAATTTGAGATTTGTATATAAAAAAAGTTATTCTTTAAGAGTGGATTTTAATTTTTTTTAAATGATACTTTAAAATTATATCTAATATTATAAAATAAAATAAATAAATATTTTGTCTCATATTCTATCATATAAAAAAACCCCTTACTGGTTTTGTCACTTAGAAAAATATTTTTTTCCCTAAAAAGAAAAAAAACAAAGTCTTATTTCTTTTAATCCTCAACTTTTGAGTCTTAGACTTGATTTGGATATCAAAATCTTCATAACTTATCTCATTTCAATATCCAAATATAAAAAACATAAATATTTTTTAATTTCAAATATTTAACTTATTAATCTAATTATTACAATTTTCTCAAAACTTTTAAAGAAAACACAAACATCAGCTCCACTTTTTCAAATACCAAAATAAAAATAAATTTAAAAATTATATTATAATAATATTTTAATTTTATAATATTTTTATTCAACATTTTCTTCCATTTTCCAAAACCCATAAAACATATTAACTCTTGTAATTTTATTACTATTTATAAATCATTTCACTAATATTCATAAATTATCTCATCTCACTCACTAAACCAGGCCTTAAACTTAACTTTGTAGCTACCAAATATATAAGAGTTTATTTGTTTATTTATTAATGAAAATGAATAAGTAATAAAATCATCCAAGATATTATAAGGAAAATACTTAGGTGTCCTCTAAATGTGCCCCCAAAAGTGTCTCTAGTATATTTTTTTGTATTTTTTGTTTTTAAAATATTTTAAAAAATTACCACTAATAAATTTGTGTGTTTTTTAAACATTAGAAATCAAAATATATTAGAAAGCACTTTTTGGGAGCATATTTAGAGAACATCCTAATATCACATATGAAGAAATATGAAGAAAGAAATAATATATAATAATATAAAAATAGGCGAGTAATTGGTATCCACGCAATGGCTGCGGAAATGGATAAGGAGGGAGAATCAACATTCCAGTCAAATCACAATATAATAAACTAACTTTAATAATAATAAGCAGAGAGAGAGAGAGAGAGAGAGAAGTTGCAATCCCTTTGACTCCCCAACTGGCAACCTACGTCCCCACTGAATAGAAATATCAAAATATCATCCACATCCAGCCCCCAACTCTCTTTCGCTTCCTCTCTCTTCAGTAGTCAAATTCTCCACGTGTCATCCGTGCAAAAAAGGGTCCCACCATCCACCCAACAATCTGGGTAATCACAGCAGGTACTTCTTAACCCAATCCACGCTTCCTGGCTTGCGGCTTGTTTTACTTTTCTTTATTTATACGTCTCTTTCGTTTAGCGAGTATGATAAATATAGGTACGTAAAAACCGTGGCCTTTTCCGACAGCCTGTCCTTAGACCGTGTGCCTGTACGTTCTCCTTCTACTTAAGTAACATATATATATACATACAGTTTCTCACCTTTATCCAAACACAAAACCGCACTATATATCTACTTCTATTAGACAAGCTCGCTATACTTACTGATCGATCACTGCTGAGTGTTTTTCAGTAAGCTGCCTCTTTTTCATTACTCCAACAAACATCACACCTGCATACATGGATGTTTTCTCTCCTTATAATTCCCCAGACTCCGAGAGTAGTAGCTCTGGTCGCGGGCTGAACTTTCCCGACGAGGAGCTTCTGTTGGCTTCCAGGAATCCGAAGAAACGTGCCGGCAGGAAGAAGTTCAAGGAAACCAGGCACCCAGTGTACCGGGGTGTCAGGAGGAGGAACTCCAGCAAGTGGGTATGCGAGGTACGCCAGCCCAACAAGAAGTCCAGGATATGGCTGGGGACGTTCCCCACTGCCGACATGGCGGCGCGCGCTCACGATGTCGCAGCAATAGCGATGCGTGGTCGGTCTGCTTGCCTTAATTTCGCAGACTCGGTGTGGAGGCTGCCGGTGCCGGCGTCCGGGGATGTGAAGGACATTCAGAGGACTGCTGCAGAGGCGGCGGAGTTGTTTCGACCGGCAGAATCTTCGGAAGGATCAGCATCGCCGGCGGATGAAGACGAGAGGGAGTGGCCGAAGAGTATTTTGGATGAAGAGGCGGAGTGCGGGATGACGGTGTGGAGGCTGGCGGCAGATATGGCAGAGGGGATGCTTTTGCCTCCACCTTATTGTGCGGGAAATGATTTTTATATTGATGACGTGGAAGATTCAGTGTCATTTTGGAGTTACTCCATTTAGTTGTTTTCTGTTTTTATATGCGGTGTGCATTTGAGTGATAACGTTCGAAAATAGAATGGATACTTGAGATTAGACCATTAATCTGCACTTTATATAAATATATACATATATGTATATATTTATATACTAGTGGTAGAGCAACGTCCAAGGGACGTTTGCCTAGTTTAGATTTTTTACAAAAATTATATTATTTTTTACAAAAGAAAAATGATTAATATGCAGCTACAACTTCTCTTTTCCATTTGGATGGGCTTCCTTGACAGATGCAACTATTGTGTCTCCCAGTCTTGCACCTTTGTTCCCCTTTAAAGCTTGTATGCACATCACCTTTTTAGCCCCCGAGTTGTCCACAACTTTAAGAACAGTTCGCATCTTAATGAAAGTCCTTTGCTGCTGCGATAACAAATTGCAGCAAGCTATCCCATGAGATGTGCCAAGTGCACTCGACAAGTTGTTGCTAAGGCATCCCAACAATGAACGACCGACTGGAGGAAGACCTCACTTTCGCATAAGCTTAATACTCAACGTCAGAGCACTACCCCGGCTGCCCAGAAATAGCCGACCAGCCCAACCCTGTTGAACCCACTCCTTTTCGGTAAGTCCCCTATGGGATCTCTCTCTCTTCCCGTATTTTCAGTTCTCGGTCTAACTCCCTCACTCTCTCCCTTGCGTCGCACCACTGCCAGAGGATCCAGTAGCGTCGCTGGTCGCTTCCAGCCACCCCAGAGCCACCGTCGCCTCAGCCTCCTTCCATCGGTGAGTCCCCTGTTATCGCACGACTCCCTCCCATAATCCTTATCAGGAGCTCTCTGTATCTTGGCCTTGGTTGAAACACTCATCGCAAGGCATTCTAGGCAACGTCATCCATTTATTTCATTTATTTCTCACAGGATCAAACACTTCCCACCCTCTTGGATCACAAACTAAATATACCCAATGCTCCACAATCCCCAACTGCTTTCTCAACCCGTATAAACACCCACTTTTAATTATACCTATTAAACTTTGTATTAATACAAGATACAGATGTGTAGTCCGATCTACTTTGTATCAAACACTTCCCTAGAGCTCCTGCTCCATGAAGAAGAACTGCTGCTCAGTGTTAAACACGTTAAACAAAAGAGGAAACAGAAAAGAGAGGGGGTCTGAGTTGAGAGAGAGGAGGAAGATGCACAGGAAATTAGCTGCCTACCATCTGACGCACCTTCACTTAAAAGACCAAAACGCTCTCGGTCAGACGAACGAAATGTAAGGAACTCAGAGGCAAAAATGTACACACTCGGCTAGACAGGAGGAAAGAACTGGAAGAACAAGTGTCAAACAATAAAAAACTGTTCATTCCTGCTCATTTACGCATAGCGGCTTTTAAGATATATATATATATATATATATTTATATATATATATATAACTTATAAGGGATATTTTAAAACATTGGTTGACGATTTTGAAGGAAAGGGAAAAACAAGCAGAAAACCACTTTAATGAAAGAAAGCATGTAGTGTCTAGTTATTTCATTTCCACATTATTCTTCCTTGCTATTAATAAACCATAAAATAAAATCAATAAAAACTTTTATGAACAAGATTAACTATTATCTGCGACTTAATAAAGCTGCCAATATAAAATTTCTTCAACAATACAATGACTTGCTGCAGATGTGATAAATATGTCCCTCGTTTCCTCCATTGAAGCAAAAATGGTTTACCATGATGAGGTTGGAAAAGACCCATATGCCAACAAAAAATAATACAGCTAATCCTGTTGATTGCTTGATGCTTGAGCTTCAATGTGTTGGCCTGCTTCTTCGAGAGACAAAACCTCCTGCATGAGGGACGCTAGCTTTGCAACATTCTCTTGATGAATGTGCGAAGGGACCTTTTCTTTGTATCCAGAAGCATTCATCATCTTTGTTAGCTTCTCCTGTTGCCTACAAAATTAACAAGATTTAACCATCAGCGAGCTGAAACTGGAAGGGCATTCTTCTGTTCTGCTTGGCTTGCAACCAAACAAAGAAAAAATGCAAGGATCCAAAATGTAATTTAAATCCATCACCAATTTATTGAAAAAATTGAGATAAATAATTGCAGCTAGAATCTTACTTCCGAATCTCATCAGTCTTCTTCCTGATCTTTTCAAGTTCTGCTTCAGGAGAAAGAGTTCCCTGAAGCTCAAGATAAACAGAGAGGTTTTCATTTACAACCGATACTGCACATCCAACTGGAGCAGCATCATTCTCACTTATTACCTGTATAATGATAATTTTGCAGATGAGAAGCGTTTTAACCAAATGGTTTTAACTAACAATATTCAACGTTAATCTCCATTCAACATGAAAAATTGATAGGGAGCCAAACAGCAGCAGGCCAGGTCAAAGTATCTATATCTTAGGGAATGAGACGATGAAAAAAATTTCATAGCCTATAAGTGGACAGATACCATTGTTGAACAAAATATCATGTGCATTTAACACATCGATGCGGATGTGAACATATGATCACAAAAAGCTTCGACAGGAGGAAATATGCAATACAAAGTGGGGGCAACCAAAAAAAATCATCGTCAATGGGCCAGGCACCACATGCATGATTCAAAACTACATGGGAAAGAATGGAAAAAAAATAAATCTAAGAAATGGTTATCAGCAAAAGAACCGCGCCATTACAGCAATAATGTACTGTTCCTTTCGTATCTTAGAGGATTTACAGAAAAAATAATTAAAATAGCAAGAGAAGGAGCCACCGGGGGGTGGGGAGAGAGGCAAAATGGCTTTAGTTCACAATCAATGAAACAACAGGTTTGGAGAAATGGTGTAGCAGGTCTAACATACTGCTGCTTTAAAATGCATTGAAGTGCAAAATGAGCACCACTACTCCTTATAATGAGAATTGTCAAAAATAAACTAACTAAAAAAGTCTAATCAGCTGGGAATAAAAGGACCTATCCAAAACATCAATGCAGCACTAAAACCCTAATCCTGTTGAGCCAAAGGTCTCTCTCAGTGGTAAAGCCTCCGACTTTTTTTATTTCACTTCGCAAAAAATGTATAGTGTACCGAATGAACAACCAAGAAGTCAGCCAAACTTCATACCACTTTTTAAAAAGCATTGTAAGTGATGTACCTTCAAAGACGATAAATTGGCAAGAGTAGCAATCTCCAGTTGATGGTTGCTAATAATCTCTGCAACTGCATCACTTCGGCAGAGCACAAAAGCTGGTCGCCTAAGGGCAGAAACACCATAGCAAGAATTAGATTTATTGAAATGTGCAATTTTCAATCGGGCAAATTAAACTAAATTTAAGAGAAAACTACTTGGATTTACAATTTAGAAAGAAGAAGAGGAAATAGAAAATTTGAATTTCCTTGGCATTCTGTTTGATTATTTCCGAATTCTTTTTTTCTTGATCAGTTTTAGGAAATTTGTCTCACAAAAGTTTCATTAGAGAAGAAATTATTTTAAGGCGCATAAAAGATTAAAGAACTCGGTAGGAGTGCTTAATACTAAAAGCTAGTTCCACCCTCAACCATCCACTTTTCTTCCTTCAAAAAATTCTCAGTGATAGAGTTTTGATTTCTTCTTGTGCAACACTATTAATCATTTTGTGCAACATGGTTAAGTGAAACAATAAACACTAGTGAAAATAAAGATCAAAAGAACAAACAAAAGGCATGGAAAAAAAATGAAAAAGAACCAAAAAAGGATCAATTCCATGTACCTTTCACGTTTTTCATTTGCAAGAGACCTGAGAGATTTCACAACAGAATCTATAAGATCCATCTCATACTCCACCCTTTCATTTGTCCAGCACTGGAACATCAAGAATATTATCAGAATTTATTATACCAACTACAAAATATTACAGTTAACTCCATAAACTTTTAGACAGCCTACACAACATACTAAAATAGGAAAAAGTGGCCATGATGCATGGGAGAAAACAAATATTTCCCCACATATTTGATCAGTGGAACACCTCTAACAGAGGGACAAATAGTCAATTTTGAAAGAACTTATTGTAAACCTCTAATTCAGAGGGGAAGAACTTGCGCAGCAGTAACTCAATTTCAATTCAAACATGGGTTTAATTAAGATTAACATAATAGAAGTGGATCGATCAAGTAGCTGAACTCTAAAGAGAAGTCATTATTGACGGTCCAAGACCTTACATATTGATAGATATAACTGTTACTAATTTGCTGAATAGACAGATTGGCTGAAAAAATCATAACTATACTTAACAATAAAACACTAGGAAAAGCCCACATGCGGCAAAGATTTTTTGTTGCCTTCGGAAAAAGGAGAGTTCCTCTACAAACTATTCGAGCTAAAATTGATTATTGTTCTTATACAGTTGGAACTATCTACGGGGTATTAGGCATCAAAATTTGGATATTTGTAGATGAGGAAGAATAAACCTTTATTTGACTAGTCTTTACTTTCTATCGGCAATAAAAAAAAATATGAAGCAGAGGGAAGAGCCCTTCATCATCAGGAAAAGTATCACGTCAAAAGTTAGCAAAGTGTTAACTGTAGCACTAGTATGCTTAGAAAGTACACACACACACACACACCAAGCAAAGTTCTTCTGGTCCAAGTAACAGCCTTCCTGTAAGGTAATAAATGGTTCACCCCACTTCTAGTTACCATCTAATGGTCCACCTTATGTGTGCCTTCACTTTCTCTTTCAAATTAAAAAGCTACATGACCTCTAAATCAGTAGTCAGATATAATAATTGTAGCTTAACAGTGCCTTATATTTTCTCTTACAAATTAAAAAGCTAAACTAACCTCAACAACCGATGGGTACTCGCATATCATAATAGATTCTATCCTTGTACTGTCCTTTGATGAAGGAAGGCGCTGCCACAATTCTTCTGTAACAAACGGCATAAAAGGATGAAGCAGTCGCAACCCATTGTCAAGACATAACCAAAGTGTATCTCGAGCCAAACTCCTTGCAGACTCGAATTTTGGATCATTCCCAGCAAAGAAAGGCTTAATTGCTTCAATAAAAACATCACACAGTTGGTACTGCCACCATGAATACACTGTACTTGATGCATCTGAGAACTCATACGATTCCAGAGAAGCTACAGTTTTGGATACAGCTTTGTTTAATACAGAGAGTATCCACTGACAGCTAAATGGCAAGACATCCGGATTTACATTTGTGGGTGGAACATAATCATCTCCCAGCCTGCTCATGGCAAATCGTACAGCATTCCACAATTTATTACACCACTGACGATACCCAACCACTCTTAGGATATCCAAGTTTATTCTATCTGACTGCAAGACAAAATAGTCACACATCACTAAATCATTAAGAAATAGCCAGATGGTTCAAAAAGAGATGGGTACAAGAATAAACCTGGGCAGTGTAAGCTATAAGGGCAAACCGAAGAGCATCAGCACCACACTCAGAAATACCGTTAGGAAAGTCTTTTGTCTGCCCCTCTTTGGCAACAGCCAGTTCTTTAGGATCCAAGTTACCCTCGTCTAGCCTCTTCTGAAGACCATCCAGGGATATCCCATTTATTACTTCAAGTGGATCAATGACATTTCCCAATGACTTAGACATCTTGCGCCCATGCGCATCACGAATCATTGGGTGCAAATAAACCTGCATAATTCAAAGTGATTCAAGCAGACTATATCGCCTCAGTTATGCAATAGATTCGAGATTTGCATGTGAAAATGCACACTGAATAGGAAATAATAAAAAATGCCAAGGATATATGCATACGTACTTTTTTCAGGTAAACACAGTTCATGCATTCATACAGGAGTGAGCCCATGACCCAAACCTCCACCTCTTGTTGATGGAAGGAGAATACGTCATATAATCCAAAGACAATTATCATATAAGCATAAATGCCTATGTAGTGAAACTAGCTTTAGCTTATGCCTGCTGCATAACTCGGCGTAGTCGAGTACACAGGATGCATTTTATATATTATATAAATATGTTAAGATCTCCATAACCATCAATTGCCTTTACCTTTAGCATACATACCCCTCAACCATACTGACGATTCCTTACAAAAAGAGGAGAAGTTGTTATCCATTATTTTTTGGGTAATAAAGTGAAAACTGAGGGGGGAGAACTGTTTTGTTCATTTTACAATAATCTTATATTTGAAGTAACCCCCAAATATATATTTTTTTTTATAAGTATGTAGCCCCCAAATCTTGCTGGCATCAAGTATAGCAAGCGAACCAGAATGAATCAGCGGCTGCAGTTTATGGCATATACTGAACACCAACTAAACATGTCAAGGCTTCCATACTGTTGAACAAGCTTTTAGCTTCAGATTGAAATTGGGAAACTACTCATATTCCCTGGCATACCCCTCAACCATACTAAAGACTAATCTTTCTGGCATCAAGGACAGTAAACACAACAGAATGTATCTCAGAAGTATCCCAGTGGCTACAGTAAGAGCCTTGGGCAAATTCAAATATGTAGTTTACGGCATATAATGAACACCAGGTTAATGCGTTGTATGACACACCATAAGGATCTTTCCAGTTTCAGTACCATCATTTCGAAAGACAGTAATGCACCCGCTCACACCTTGCGGATGTGATCTTTTTCTTTTTCTTTTTTGCATGTCCCGAGGAATCTTTAACTCATACCTCCTCAATCCTGTTATGATTAATG
>QEOT01004459.1:116376-162827 GCA_003123785.1 Pterocarya stenoptera
ATTCGCTTTCTGACCAATCAATTAAACATGTGAAGCATCAAGGAAGGAAAAAAGACCAAAGTTTTTTATTTATTGAACCAATGGCACCAAAAATACAAGTGCAAATAATCAAATACCTCAAAACCAGCAACTCACGCCGACAGAAAAATAATAATGTACTACATCTTTAAAAATGATATATATATGTATACCCAATACATGCATGCATACCAGAACTACATAAACGGAAATTTTCCTCCATAAATTACGACTATATTTATAATAATAAAAAAAAACTTTAAAAAGGTAGAAAACAAAGAACCTTCTCCTCTTTTTTCTTCTTCTTCTCGAGGTCTTCTATACTGAGCATTTTCTCCGAATCGCCCTACGAAATTCGAACGCATTACGTTCAGAGACTCGCATTGAAAGGAAAACAAACCGAACGTAAACCAATTGACAAAAAACAAAAGCAGTAACCAGTCGTTCGTTCTTCTTCTCAGAAACATCTATTTCCGGCCTTCTCTCCGAATCCGCCTGAAAAATCAGGTAATTTCCAGATTAACCAAAATGGAGTCCCAGCAGATAAATAACCAAAGAGATTCTATAATAAGAAATGAAAAAGAATATCTCAGTGGCTAATCAGTAAACTTACCATTATGTTTGTTGCTGAGAAAGATCGGAGAGAATAAACTTGTGAAAATGGTGACCTATGTAGGCTGCGGATATGGTTTGTAAGGTTCAACAAGAGTAGCGGCTTTTGCAAAACCCTGGCATGGAATCGCAGCATATAAAAACCCAACCCTAGCGTTATTTTTCCGCCGGCTTTAGCACTGAGACTTTTATGAGGTTTGCTACGTAGATGCTACTGTAGCAGGGCAATTGTTACACACACTACGTGGTTTTTTCTTGTATTTTTTTAAAAGAACCAAAACGTGCGTTTTGATTTAATTTGAAAGTTGGTTTCCTAATTTCATCCCCATTTGAATTCATCCCGTGAAACACCTCCTCCCTCGATAGTAACCTGCGTCAGCTTCCTTTACCCAATGCCTCCTAGCGACACCGTCTCTCTCGTCAGCGCCACAGAGCGGTGCTCTTCCGTCTGCCCAGCTCTGCCACTTCACGCGAGCTTGTTGAACGAAGCAAATCCGAAACCAGAAATCAGATTTGAATCCCACGAAACCCACCCTCCCTTCTCGCCACGAACCCGCGTCGGCTTCCTCTTCCCAGCACCCTCGCAATGGCGTCTCTCTGTTTAGCGCCACCTCGTGACGCTCTTACGTCTCCCCAGCGCCGCCACTCCCCTCAAACTTGTGATTGAACGGACCTATGTAAGTTCTTGTAACTTGCTTTATTTGTTTTTAATAGTAAAAAAATATAGTCATCCAGTTTATAATTCCAGCAGTTAAAAGCTTTGGCTTTTCAACTATTGCAACTATTGCAAATATGCATCAGTTCTACTTGTGTGTGTTTCTCTCTAGGCATCATGAATTTTAGTAAAAAAAGTTATCGGGATTTTGATTTTATTAGGATTTTTTTTTTTTAATATAAAAGTGGATCATCACTTTTCATTAAGATAAGACATACAAATATGACTTGTAAATAAGTCAATTACAATCGTTAATAGCTTCCCAGTACACATACGTGTCTGACATGGTCTAGTTCAGACGGTAAATCTCTAAAGACCTAAGTCTTAGAGAAATATTACCTATGTACGCGACAGAGGTTACACAGCCCCCATACCCCGACTAAGTAGGGTAGGGTTCACCAAACCCCACCATCCGACAACGCGGAGGGGGGACTTCTTTTTTAAATTTTTATTAACCTAAAAACAACATTACACAAAGAAAATTACAAACATAAAAAATTACAAAAGCACTGCAGAGGCACGTGCACTACACTGCAGCAGACTACATAAGCAGTACACAAAAGGGGCTGCTGTGGCGTGTACAGCCCACGCACCCAATTGGATAGGGAACTAACGGACGATCTTGGAAGTACCGGACTCACAGACTCCAGAAACGCCGCACGTGGCGACGTCAAAGGGCTTGTTAGACTCCTACGTAAAGTTGCCTCTAAAGTTGCCGCAATGTCCTAGCCATGTCCGAGACATGCCCCTTGATTATACCACGAGCATGCCTTGGCCTGTGTGTTGTCACACACAGGACGGCCAGCATGCTCATGGACCGGCCACATGCATGCTTTGGCCTGTACCTTAACATGCACGAGGCGCCCAACATGCAGGCCATGCACACGCACATACGCGCCCCACGCCTCAAGCCCAGCGAGGTTAGTGGTCATGCGCAGCCCAGCGCACGCCCAGGCATGCGCATGCCCATGCGCCGCGTGACCCTGCGCACGCACGCAGGCCGCATGGCCCGGCGCACGCACACTAACCGCGTGACCCTGCGCACACACACAAGCCGCGTGGCCCTGCGCCCCCACCTTGGCCGCATGGCCATGCACATGCCCAAGCGCACAGCCATGCGCATGCCCACCAGGCGCACACCCATCCTACACATGCCCAGGCGTGCGCCCATGTACCTGCAACCAGCCATGCACCCAGCCCCGTGGCCCTCCTGTTGCACGCCAGCGAGGTTAGTGGCATGCCATCTAGCGCACAGCCCCAGCCCGTGCCATGCAGAGCAGGCCAGTGGCATGCCCATCAGGCATGCCATCCAGCGCATGGCTCCAGCTCATGCCTTGCAGCAGGCTCACATGGCTAACCACCACCAGTAGGCCGAATATGGCACCATACCATGCCCACCAGCCGGCCTATACATGGCACCATGCCATGCACCACAGCTAGCCATGCCGAGCCACTTAGCCATGGACCAAACCGAGGACCACCATGCACCACTTTAGCCAAACCATTGGCTCATGCATGCCACGACCGTGTGGTCCATGCCACTATCCTTATTTATTTTATTTCTTTTATTGTAAAGGGACCTTTTGGGGGTTTCCAAGTTGTAACTTTTATAAATAGGACCCTTAGTCATCTCTTTCACATCTTTTGACAATATTCCTTTATGAAAAATTTTGTTCTTGAGATCATTTTCGGTGACAAGCACTTGGGCTCTTTGGGGTGCATTTCGTGAATCCCTAAGGAGAGAATTACACTTTGCAATTCGTGAATAAGTGTGATTCAAGTTATCAATCATATGAGTATTTTCCATTCATTCTCTTGTCTTCCATTTATTTTCCATTGATCTTGATATTTTATGTTCATTGTTCATACTTTGTTCATCATTGTTCTTGAGAGATTCGGCCAACAAGTGTTTCCCCAATACCATTGATCTTTCCTTCCTCCACAAACTCGACCAACCCTTGTTGCCCTACTTACCAGATTTGGCCATTACCCCAAAATATCTTTCTTCCATTCCCTTCCGACCATAGCCGAAACCCTTTTTCCATATTAGTTCAAATTCAAATTTCGGCTACACTAGCCTTATTTGAATTGGTCTAGCCGCCCACTCCACTTGCCATATTAGGGTTTCCATATTGGTAAACCCTAGTTGACTCTCTCAATCCATTTGCCCAGCCATCACCCTATCCATAAACAAATCCCAAGTTTTTAGGAAACCTCCCTAAAAACACTCATCCACCTATTCGGCCAAGCCCTAGCCGACCACACCAAACCCTAGCCTCCATCCAAGTTTTAAGGGCTCCCCAGTGGCGCGTGACAACCACGTGCCAGAGGGCTCCTGGAACTTTGACCCGCACTTGCGGGCCACTCGCAGCTCCGTTTGACGCCGTGTTCGGTGGTCCTGAATATCGGTGGCTAGGCAACACCATGGCGTGGCGCGTTCTGGCCTGTGCTCGCCGGGAAGTCATAGATCGACGATTCACCCTTAACACAAAAACAACTATAAAGAGAATGAGGGAGAGAGGGGGATGGGAGCCGAAGCTCCCATCCCCTCTAGCTGGATTCAAGAATAGTTTTTCTAGAGAGAGAGGTATGATTTTATGAGGAATGTGAAGACCATTTATGCTGCATCCCAAGTCTGTTTTGACCATTTATGTTCATTATTTTAGGTTATTCCCCTTGGAGAAGAGCTGTTGCGTATGAGTTTTCCCTTGAACTTAAGACTTGATACTGAAAGCTGGTATGCACGAGAATGAATTATATGGAATCAAATTCTTTTGAACAGTTGTCCTTATTTGGAGATTCTTACATATTGAAATAGGTCCTGGAAGAGTTATTGATGTAAGTATTGTTGATGTGTTGTTAATTACTTACTTTTTTTTTTTGCTTGGATTTATCTTACAAATAATCTCCATTTATTTTAAGGTGGTGGATATAAAAGGCTTCACAAGGACAAGACATGAAGTTTGCTTGCTTTGCTATCTAATATTTTATGGGAGCGTCTTGGAACGCCTTAATATCAATATTTGGAAGGAGGGATGAGCTAATGGTGGAAATGTGGAAGTATACCAAAAAATCGCTCAAGGGTTGGGGAGTATTAAAAAAAGCTCCCCAAATCTGCAGATATCAATCTACTAAATCACTGACACTTCTGCTGCTACTATTCACTACAAAAAATAGATAATCGAGCGGCTCATATCGTTTGTTTTCAGAAAACATCTCATCTCATCTCATCTCAATTTCATCATTACACTTTTTTAAATTCCAATACAAAATAAAATGAGCAATTTAACTTTTTCAAATCCATCTCATATTATCTCATCTAATCATTACAACTTTTTCAAATCCCAATACAAAATAAAATAAACAATTCAACTTTTTCAAATCCCAAAATAAAAATAATATTAAAAAATATATTCTAACAATACTTTATTTAACTTTTTAACTTTAATCTCAACTCATCTCCGAAAACAAACGAGACTTAATAACTATTGCATATAGGAATTTGTATGAACTTAGATAATATAATAGATATTGTTAATTTGTCCTTAAACTCAGTATACTCATGGGTGTATAGCTAGGAGTTCTTTGATTTACAGATTGTCTTATTGCTTTTAAGTGTCATTTGAGCAGGTCTCCAATGTGTTCTTGAATTTCCAACTATAGCCTAATGATTAGATTTGGAATGTTTAATTGCAAAGTGCACGAGTTCAAGGGAAAGAGAGTGGCTTATTCCAACTGATTCTGGTTTAAATTCCTTAAAAGGGATTACCTTTATAATTGCCAAAAAGTAGTTTCTGTTTTTACCAATTTGGCACATTGTAATGGTGCCGTGTAGAGTTTTCTACAGTCTAATAAAACTATAACACTTGAGGAATTTTCATTTTCACAAGATATGTTCTGCTTGTTTTTTATGCAAAAAAGTGTATTTGTGCTCTTCCATTTCCAGGTGGTAATTGCATCGTCTCATTCATACCTAAAAGTGCTATTAGTATGCAAATATGGTGTTAACAAGTTGTTTCCATTCAAAACCCATCTAATCCATACAACGTGCTTTTTACGTAGAATTTATCTGAACCAAGCAAACACTATTACAAATGTGAGAACCCAGTACAAACACAACAATTTTCGCTTTTCATTTTTCAAATTCTTCGCTCTCTCTCTCTCTCTCTCTCTCTCTCTCTCTTTCTCTTCCATTATCCGAACCCTATACGTGTGCTATAGTACATAATCCCACGTTTTCGAAACCTTATTCTCTCTTACACGAAAATTCTCCTTTAGCAAATGATGCCATGCGTGATCTTGAAAAACCAAAGACAAATTTAAAGACAAATTGTCAGCCCTTAGTTTTATTCTAATTTTGTCTCGAATCAACTGTTTAGTGGTTTGAATCATGTTATCTAGCGTCAACATGTTGAGGAGAACTCTACACTCAATGCTCGAATGCTCATTGGACTCAATTTAAGTTTATAAAGTATTTTTACTGTAACAAAAAGGTAAGGAGAACTCTACACTCAATACCAAATGCCCATTGGTCATTCAATAGATCTCTCTACTTTGTAGGCATTATATTTTAAAATTTTCAACGTTGGCAAAGAAGAAGTGCGAAGTGCTTCAATAAAAAGGATGAGAAGTTGCCTTTTTGAATGCTGTAAAAGGTAAACCCCCATTCTCTTTTTGAACCTAATTTCCCTTTCAATAACAAACTCATTTCCCTGTGAGAATTCTCCCTTCTCAGTTCTCTATTCGCTATATTATACTACTCTCCTTTACTTTCAAAAACGAGAATTTTTATAGACTAAAAAATGTTTATGAGAATGATAGTAAAAACCACTAGATGTGAGGCAAACTAGAAAATCAATTGCCTTCAATCTCTGAGATGATTTTCAACATTACAGTACCCTTATTAACATGATATGCTTATTAACATGATATGGATAGTTGTAGAAGGATCCCAATGCATTTAACTCATGATTGGGCAAGAATTTAAGAGGAAGAGTCTCTTCCAAATGGGAAGGAATTCTAGAGCTATTAAAATTGAGAAAATAGACTACTAGGAAGGAAATGTTAATTTAACATTTTTTTTATAAGCATGATATCATGAAACACAATATATCCTTCAACTATAGCATACAACAAACTAAATTAAACTATGGACTAAACAATCCTCCAATTTAAGGTTCACAATCAGCCTTGATTATTCATAAGCAACCATTATACTCAAAGATAGTAAATCAAATAAACATGATATGAAAAAAATCAAAAGATCACGAACTCGATTATTCATCTCATTTTCAAAAAATGGAAAAGCAAATGCAAGCAAACCATACTATATTCATATGTGAGAACAATTAATCAGAGTCAAAAACCACTTTCAGAAAACCAACTTTTGTCAATTGATAAATCATATTTAACATTTGAAAAAAATTGCAAATGTTAAGCTCTCCATACCTTATACTTCCCAACAGGGAGGGCTTAGTCTTTAAGCATGTATAGGCAAGAAACCGGTGGGGTTGGTTTAGAGCTGCCAAGAGAAAGGTTTGCACAAAGCCTTGAGAGGCAGGAGGGTACCATTAGTTTCTAGTAAATACAGAGAGAAAAAAGAGATGAAACAAAGAGAAAAATAAATAAATAAATAAATGTATGCTAAACCTCCTGTAGATCTAAGGGCAGCTTCGCGTCGGTGGACTAAGATGGGACCGAGGGCTTCGTTGGTAGGCTGAAGGACCGAGGGCTACGAGACTAATCTCTTCAGGAGGACTGAGGTCATGGTGGGTAGGGCTAAGGTCATGCTTGGTGCTTGCTGAAGGAGGGGAATGAGGGTTTAGAGGTCGTGTTTGGGGCTTGTTGAAGTAGGGGAATGAGAGCTGAGAAGACGACCTTGGTGCTTGGAGCTTCGATGGCTAAGGTTCGGGAGGGTTGGTGGGGGGGCTTTGAGGGCTTAGGGGTGAAATGGCAAATGGTTGAATGAGGGGAATGAGGGCTGAGAGATGGAACGCCTCAAACCGGTTTAGTGTCTTAGTGAACCCAGTCTACACGTCCTGTGTGCAATGGATGTAGTCAAACAGTGGCTTTTGTGAAGATTTTCTCTACTTTTATACTCATACTCTTTTGCTCCGTCCAATAAAAAGAACAAGAATAAAGCTCCCAGTCAGTGTCGAATGAATTCTCCTTTTTTACACCAGCTAATAAGGATCTACCACGTAAGCATTGCAGCAACCACGAGTTTACACCCACATGCAGCAGATTAGACTTTTGGTATATGCTTTCAATCTCTCTCTCTCCCACCCCCGTTGCCTACAAGCCCACGCTCTCTCTCTCTCTCTCTCTAAAAGACATTCTCTCTACAAGCAAATACTCTGGTTTTGGTTGCCACCTACCGAAAACCAGGACAGTAGCCTTATGATCTACCAGGATATGGTCCTCCTCCCTGACCTTCTTCAGCCATTTTTTTACGCTCCCTTAAGCTCCAAAATCCTAAAACAACATAATTTTCAGGTATGATACGCTCCCTCAAGCCCCATTAAACCTCTATGTATACCATTTTTGTCTACTTGGTTTACTTTGGATGGTTTAGGGAATGATTTGGTTCATCAATGACCAAAGTGTGGTTAGAAATTTTTGATTTGGGTATTCATTGTAAATGAAATATTAGTGGGGCAATCATATTCGTTCTTTATATATCAAACATAATTTATGGGTTGAGTTGGGTTGTTTTGAAGTTTATAATCTGATAAAAGTTAATACCATGTTTGAGCTTTTGTTTGGTTGCTTTAGCCCAGTTTGAATTGGAAACTTATCTCAATTCATCTCATCTCAACATTATAATTTTTTTAAATTTTTATACAAAATATAATAATAATTCAACTTTTTCAAATCTTAAAATAATAATAATATTAAAAATAATATTATAATAATATTTTATTCAATTCGTCTAAAATTATATCAACTTATCTCTAAATCCAAAAGGCATAATCTTGTGCATATAACGAGTAAAATGATTTTGAAAGATGGGCTTTCCTTCTTAGTTTTTTAGTTACATCTTCTAAGAAACATTTTCAAAAAACTCCCCAGCTAAAATTGTCGCTCTGCCTTCTTTATTAGAGAGAGAGAGGACCAGGGTGGTAAAAATCTTGGAGGATTTTGTTGGGTCTAACATAAAGAGATTGATTGAGTTCTTGATTTATTTTTATTTTTCCATTTGGTTTTTATTCTAGAGTTAAGAACTTTGATTTTGAGGAGGGTATTCTCTCTCTCTCCAAGCAAGTATTTGCTTGGAGACAATCAGAGTCAATTTTTGGCAAAGGAGAGAGTATTTGCTTGGAGAGAGAGAACATATTTTAGAGAGAGAGAAGGGGGTGGGGGGAGGGAGGGAGAGAGAGAGGGGGAAAGAAGTAGAAACATAAAATTCAAATACAAAAAGCATAATCTACTGTATGTGGGTGTAAACTTGTGTTTGTTGCAACAGTTCTTCTACTTACAATTGAGAGATGTAACCGCAGGGGAGTCATCTGCTGCGTCAACTTGTCATATAAAAAAAAATAAAAAATAGACAAAAACAAGTGCTCTCTTCGTCTTCAAAGGGAGGGGTGATCTTCGTGGGTCTCAACTTCGAGAGACATTTGAGCATTTTGGTGATCTTCGCGGGTCTCGTCTTCGTCTTCGAAGGGAGGGGTGATCTTCCTTACCTTTACCACATGCACAAATCCTCGTATAATAATACAAGAATAGCAATCCCATTAGGCAAATGCCAATTACATCACTCACCACAATCGCAATTACAGCGCTCTTACTTAACCCTCTTGTTTTCCACTATCATCAGGATTCTCAAGTAAGTTCTCCAACAAAAATGAAATGAAGGAATGAGAACTCGCACCAAGTGTATCTGAAGAACAAGTATTCTTCAATGGAGGGGCACAAAACCCAGGATTCCCAATAAAAGTTGTTGGCCCTCTGTTCATTAGAGCACCATTTTGGGGTATAAGCCCGCTCAAATTGTTATATGTAATGTAACACCCTGTATTTTAGTGTATTTTTATTAAATGATTATTTTAATGAATTTAAAAAATTGTTTCTCTTGTTTTAAAATTAAGGGAGTTTTATTATATTATTTTATAATATTCTTAAGTTGAGAAAAATTATTTTTAATGGGCTTTCCTAATATTATTTACTGTTTTGCATTTAAAATGATCTTTAATTTAAATTAGTTTCTTTCTGGGTTTTAAAATTGTTATTATTTTATTTAAACCTTTCACTGCATTTGAATTATTTTATTTAATTTACAGTTTTAAAATCTTTTTCGTTGGATCATTTTTTATACCCAAATTATGATGATTGAACCTCATTTCTTTTCCTTGATTTTTCTTTTCCCTCTCTTCTTTTTCTCTTCTCTTTTTCTTCTTCCTTTCTTTTTTTTTCCACTGCATTCCTTCTCTCCTAGCCCGTGCGATCCAGCCTCTCTCTCTCTCTCTCTCTCTCTCTCTCTCTCTCTCTCTCTCTCTCTCTCTCTCCGTCTCTTCCTCCAACCCACTGCCACGCGCCGCCGTGGTCGGTACCGCCCACCTCAGCCTCTTCCCCACCGGCCGACGACCACCTCCCTTTGTTTTTAGCTCCTCCATTGCCGGCGTTAGCCTCCGCGAGCAGCACCAAAGCCGCGGCAACCTTGAGCTCACGCGCCACTGTCGCACCACCTCTGGCCATCATTTTTTTACTACATCTTCCCTACCTCCTAGCAACCTAAAGCACCCATCCCCAGCTCCGATCCGTCACTGGTGAAGCCACATTATCCACATTTTCGATTTGACGCTTTTGGCTTTAAACCGCCACCACCCACGGCCAAAGGCCACCACCACTAGCTTCACTGACCTCTCTAGACCCTACCCTATCAATTTCAAGTCTTGGTTTGACATCTTTCAAAAGTAAGTTTTTGAGACCCGCGGCCAATGTATTTTTACATTGTTTGATTGTTGTTTTGGCTCTTCTAGCTCATCATTGATCCTCTAAAAATTATTATATAGCGCTGTAAGTATTTTTCCAAACAAATTTTGAGATTTAAATATATTTTTGCACTAACTGATTTTACTGTATTCTGGTTAGTTTCCAGACTGAGTTTGAGGAGAATTTGGGGGTCGGATGGATTGAGGACGGATTATTTGTGTGATTGGTTATATTGTGATTTGATTTGTTGGATATTGTTGTCAGTTTGGTATATTGCATATGCACGCATGTTCATGTTTGTAAAATGAAAATTGGATTTTCGTGTAATTGCATTCATGATCATGTGGATATTTTGAAAACTGAATTTTTGTAGAATAGATTTTTGGGTGCGTGTGTATCACGACCCCAAGCCGAGATGGGGCATTATCTCGGTAGAGTACCTCTGGTCACTCGGGAGCGGAATATACTGAGTGACGTCCCCTGGGTTGTCGCCGGGCGACAACGGGATCGGACGAGTTACGTGCCGACTTTGTGGCCCTTCTACTGGCGGGGGCTAGAGGATGCCTGGTTACGAACGCACTGGATGCGGAATTGGGCATCGCTCGTTATGCAGCCAGGACGTGCGGATGATCCCTAAGGGAGACCATGGTGCATATGGATTAATGGATAAAATGATAAATGGCTGTTTTCTGGAAAAATAGCGTGTGTTGGATATGGATTTTGTGTGAGTCATTTTTTGAAAAAATGATGGATATTTGTTTTGGGCCATTTTCTGGAAAAATGGTAAAAATGTTTTTGGGCCAAAATGGGATTTTGGCGTGTGTTGGAAAAATATCAATTTTCGGGAAAAATGATATTTTTGGATCTGGTGCATATTTCATCATATGCATGCATGTTGGTAGTATTAATGTGTTTTTATCTCAGGATTAGTTGAATTATAACTTACATGCAGTACCATTTTTGGTACCATAGATTTTGTTGATGTTGATGTAGATGCCGAGCCTGAGGATTTGGCTCTGTCGGAGGAGTGATCTAGGATCACTCGGGTTTATGTTTATTTTTAGCTCTTGTATTATTTTGGGACATTGGTTTTGTTTTAAATGCTTGTATTTGGATATTTGTATTAAACTAAAATTCTGGTACTAGCTGACTTATTATATTATCCATTACTTATTTTATTGTACATTGTTGCCTGTACACACACTTGGCACTTGTTGTTGGGATGTGTGACCCGTGTTGTTACCATCCTGAAGTCACGATTTTCGAAGATTTTTGTACGTGGGAGTCGGGGTCTCACATGTAAGATCAATAAAAACCTTCTCAGGAAGGTTTCCAATGCTGGCTGGGATTGAACCAGAGAAAAGATTGTGAGACAAATCAACTGTGTCTTGCAAGCTAGACAAATTTTCCAAGTCACTAGGAATGAAACCATTGAATTTATTAAATGAAAGATCAAATTTTTTCAAAAAAACTAAATCAGTTCCAAATCCTTGTGGCAGAGTACCAGTGAGATTACCAGAAAAACTAAATCAGTTCCAAATCCTTCTGGCAGAGTACCAATGATATTATTTTAACTGAAATTAATTGTTTTGAGTCTCTTGCATTGAATAATTGAACTGGGTAAATACCCATTGAAGAAATTCTGAGATAAATCTAAGGTTTGGAGGTACTTGAGCTTCCCAATCTCACTTGGCACATACCCAAATAAGGGGGAGAAATCAAAGGGAGGGAGACGTGGGTATTGGTCTTGATATGAAACGCCCCGTTTTACAGCGAACATAAAATGGTGCGCTTCATTTTCCACATCAGCTGCGGTTCTCCCGCTTTTACGCAACCCGACTGTATTTAGCTTTTTTCTTGTTGCAATGCTTACATGACATATCCTTATTGGCTGGTGTAAAAATGAAGAATTCACCCGACCAGCTGGAGCTTTACTTAAAGAACAAACAAACAGATGCTTTTCGCATGCTCTTAACTTTATTTCTTTTTCTCTATTTCATTTGAAGCATTGATTACAGAGAATGTAGAAAAATCTATTTGAAAGTTATAAAAATTACTGTTTTTTATTTTATTTTTATAATTATAAAAAGTATCATACCAAATTCATTTACAAAAAATGTTAAGAATATTTAAGATGAAAAATTATATTAATAAGTTAATGTCAAATCTTGTCCTGAATGCTAGCATAAAAAAATAAAATTTAAAACATTTTTATTAAGTTATTGTTTTTATCATAAGGATAATGCTACATGTCCCATTTTATTTTCTCGTTTTCTTTTCCCGCTTGAGGTGGATACCACACCTGGCACACAAGTAACTTTTGCATTTCTCACTTTTTTATTTTCTGAAACAAAGTCAGCCAATTTTACCATTTTACCCATTCACCTCACATGCAAAAAAATCCCCTCCAATCCGCATTGCCCCGCATGTCTGAATCTCCAACAACGTCCATCTCCGACTTGCTCAACCTCCATCTTTGACCGATCTCATTCACTGAGTTCTCCTCCCTCATCTCCCCTACATCGGCCCTCATTTAGGTAAATAATTTTTTTTTTTCCGTAATCGATTTTTTTTCCCGTTTTCCTTGAGTTTTGGTTATTGTTGTATTGTTGTGAGATGAGATCTGAGATTCTTTTAGCCATCTTCCCTGAGTTCTGAGACTCGTTGTTGTATTGTTGTTGTGGTTGAGACCTCATATATGTGGTGGGATTAGAGGAGTGATTCTGTCGAGCACCAAGTGCTGACAGAATGCCACAAAAGAGTTTACTTGCCTATTAATGTGTATATTTGTATTATTAATGCCACATTAATTTATTAGTACATATATAGGAGTAGATTAATTACTTGAATTATGTGAATAAAAATCCAAACACAATCTGGGTCAATCTGAAAGTTGTCCTCAAAATGTATCCATGTTTTATATGCATCCATATTGAGGATGGCGCTAGTGTGTATGGAATAAAAACAGGCCTGCAACTTCAAAGACTACAGGATAATGCAATAATGTCCACAACAAGACTTCATTTGTTCTCTTTCCCCTCAACTAGGTGCTCTTCTATGTATACTCCCAACGTACTTGGCAGCACACTTGCACCTTTTCTTTTATTAAATTAAGTGAGGTTTATTCATAAAAAAAAAGAAAAAAGAAAAAAAAGAGTGAGGTACTAATAAAAAAGTGTTTTTAACCAAAAACCTTATGTATGATTTGTTGAACATATCATCCTATTTTCTTCTATTTCTATTCTCATTATTAGGCAGTTACCTTAATGTCAATTCTTTGCACCGTCACTATCCTGATTGTTTATGATTTGTTTTTACAGAACTTCCAATTCGACTGGCTGATTTTGGGATTTTGCATCTCAATGAATTGAGTGGCGCATTTACTGGATTAACTCGTGGCTGGACTCAGGAGATTTCAACAGGTACCATTTTAGCTTGTGGTTGTTAATGAACTTTGTTTTTCTATTTTTTTGTTATAAAAAAAATGCATCTGGCTGATTGGATTTTTTTACCTTTCTTGGTCTATTTTTGTTAATTAGGTTCCCATACTAATGCATAGCTTGATTATGCACATGATGAATGGTAATCCTTGTTTGCTAATGCATTGGTTGATTTTGAAGGCTGGACATTCTTGCGGATATTTTTGTTGGTATGACTCGAAAATACCACCATATGGAGAGAAGAAAAATCAACCGTTTAAAAACTGAAATTTAAAAGCTACAACTAGCAATGGATGTCCAAATAACTCGATATCGACTCGAAATAGAGATTGAGAGGCGCAAGAGAACGGTTGAGAGAGTCATTATAGTTTTAGTAATTTCAGTAATTTCAATGTCATGTGTACTTTGATTAGGCATATTTTTTTAAAAATTCTAAGACAATATGTAATCTATTTTAAGTAATTTTGTTGCTTTGTGTAGTACTGGATACCTTAATATCACTCCTATGCATATCGCAGTTCAGTATTGTTATTATGATCCAAATTGCATGATTACGATTATGATATTACATCAACAAAGAGTTACAAAAGCAAGTTCAACGAAATCCCAAAAACAAGTTCAATGGATGTTTAATTAATGATTTGAGCAACTCAAAGATCATTAAAAATGTATAATCACAAAAGAAAGCGGTCCCTCCCAGAACTACCAAGCACTGAAGTCCTGATGAAAATCTGTCGTGTGTCCAATATCAATTTTGTCCTATAGGATCATAAAAAGAAAAAAACGTGTAAAGTCACAACGCAATTTACTAAAAAGATTACCAAAATAATTTAGTTTTACATTACCTGTGAGTGATGAGTAGTCGAAAGAGTTGCAAAAAAATCTGGTGCACGTATCCAAACTTGACTTTATTGTGTGCTGCTAACAATGCATTCATCTGGAGTGTGACTGCTTCGCTGTGCATTAGAATAGCCATTAGAATTTAGCTCTACATGTTTTATAATAAGTGAATCATAATTTAGTACACAACATTTAAATAAAATAAAAAACCTCAGTTTTGTTAGTGGAAAGCAATCACCTTTAGTATTACATTTCTTAATACTCTTATCAGTGGGGTGCACTTTTCTCTTAGATGGTGATCTTCCCTTACTCCGAACTATCAACAGACTAAGAACTCTACCTGTAGTGCCCTCCACGGAAGTAGCTGTATTAACTATGTTGCTAGTATCATGATTAGTGATACCAGGGTATTGTGTCTTCAATTGTTCTATTTGGCTAATCAATTTAACACAACTGCTCTCGACTTTTGAAGCATTGGAACACAGTTCATAGAAGCAATTTTGGATCATATCGTACCTTCGAGCATCGTCGATGCTACTAGTGTCATGACTACTTTTCAACAACCACAGACTTGTAATTTTTGGCCAACCTCATTTCTATCTCGTCATTTATTTTAAACCTCTTAGCGACACAAGCATCAACCTTTTTAAAGCATCTTAAATGTCTTGCATTTCCTGAACTACAGGCGTGTGTGTGCTCCAATATCACCTTAGATACAGTATATCCACCTTTATCATTGAATACCGCATTAATCATAGCCTTACACCCCATCATTATTGTTTGTCTTGGTTTCATAACATTGACAGCCATACTTTTTCTTATACCTCCTCGCATGCATGCCAAACAAAACCATCTTACCATCCCATCGTCATCCTGTCTAATATTTCTTTTGGATACCCCAAACTCATTCTTCTTACCATACTTCATATAATAAGCATGCACTTCTTCTACAGATGAAAATTGAATTCCAACCATAGGTTCTTCAATAGTTTCATCACCTCCAATCTCATTATTTGAATTCTATATCGGCATTCCTTGCAACGTTCGAATTGTCTACAAACATACAACATATGAAACAGGAATATTAAAATAAAGCTTTTAATGTTGTAATATAAAAATAATCAAACATGAAGCCCATACAATTGTTACTCATATTTAAAAAAAAAAAAAAAAAAAAGCTATAACCCAAGTGTCCAACTTGTTGCAAGGTAATGTTGAATTATAAAATAATCTAGTCCCTAACAAATAAACAAATAGCAAGGGCCGACAATGTCCAACAGAATTAATGGCACACTCTAAATATAATTATATAGTTTTAAATTCCTTTGGGGGTAAACGACCACCTAATGTTTCAATCTTAGTATTAAAAAAAAAAGAAAAAGAAGAGAGATATAAAACATGAATGCATTTTGAACTACTCTTATAAAACATGGATGCATTTTGAGGACAACTTTCTGATTGACCCAGGTTGGGTTTGGATTTTTATTCACATAATTCAAGTAATTAATCTACTCCTATATATGCAATAATAAATTAATGTGGCATTAATAATACAAATATACACATTAATAGACAAGTAAACTCTGTTGGTGCTCGCCAGAATCACTACTTTAATCCCACCACATATACGAGGTCTCAACCAGAACAACAATACAACAACGAGTCTCGAAACTCAAGGAAGTTGGCTAAAAAAATCTCAGACCTCACCTCAGAACAATACAACAATGACCAAAACTCAAGAGAAACGGAGAAAAAAAAATCAATTATGGAAAAAAAAAATTATTTACCTGAATGAGGGCCGATGCAAGGGAGATGAGGGAGGAGAACTCAGTGAATGAGATCGGTCGAAGATGAAGGTCGAGCAAGTCGGAGATGGACGTTGTCAGAGATTGAGACGTGCGGGACAATGTGAATTGGAGGGAATTTTTTTGTATGCGAGGTGGAGGGAGCTGAACGGATAAAATGGTAAAATAGGTTGACTTTGTTTCAAAAAGTGAAAAAGTGAAAAAAGTTAATGTCATTTGTGTGCTAAGTAGGATATCCACGTCAAGCGGGGGAGGAAAACGGCAAAATAAAAGAGGGCTTATCCCTTTTGGAATTTTCCAATGTCACCCCATATTCAGGCATTGATGGCACGCAAATTATGATGCAATGGTGGGTAACCATAGTAAGACTTTACAATAGTAAAAATATAAGGTTGTAATTCAATACCACAAGCCAGCCGCATATTTTTGTTATGTAGCCAGTTCCATGACAAAAAAGGAAAAAAAAAAAAAAAAAAAAAAACGTGTGCTGGGTTATTCCACGTGGACTTCCTTATCACAAGAACTCCAGGATCCCAGTTCATCTTCTTCCTGTACGTCATTGAATTCAAAACAGTACGACTCGCACCAAATGGCGTGTAAAATAATTAACTCCTCAAACCCTCCAGTCGTTTGCAGATTTAGTTCAATAAAACCAAAGGTTGGATCAAAAACTATCACCTTGTCTTCCTCTTCCAACAGCCAAGAACAAAGAGAAGTTGTTTCCACCACTGCAGCCACCAAAACCCAAGTCCTGAGGAGTAATGCCTATGGTGTAAAGTTCAAGACTCTTGGAGCATGCAAGCTTGGCATTTCAAGATATCCTGATTTTGAATACGATGCTGAAGGTGGAATAGGGACTGGGTCTGGTTCAAAGGTCCCAGATAGTGATCCGTTGAATAATGAAATTTCAGTTTCGTTTGACATCAAAACACTGTATATACCACCATTGACAGGTGCAACGACTAGGTTCTTGGGATTACCATTACCACCATTTCTGAAGATTGATGTTGTCCCAGAACTCCTTCAAGGGAGCATTTACCCAGAATCTGGCAAGGTAAATTCAAATGAGTTATGCCACTCTTACTATTTCAACATCTCTTTGTAGACAAATAGTTTTGAGATGCCTTCCTGTTCGATGGTATCGGCACCAAATAGCTTTTAGACGAGAAAGTTAGTAAAAAAAGTAGGAATCCATGTTTTTGTAGAGCAATGAAAAAGTGTCTGACCTGTGTGTGAAAAAGATTTCTAACACTATAAGAAATCAGACATTCTCTAGCGATTTAAGATCTCCACAAATAGTATTTATTTACGGCGATTTCCATTTCACCGCTGAATTCTAACGCGAAGTTAGAGAAATCTTCAAGGAGAATTTACTGTTCCTTTTTTAGGCGGCTCACTGTTCACTTTTTCCATTATAATTGCTCTGGCATTATTATGAGTTAAGCTTCTCTTGGATTTGATTCCTTGACCACCTGATTTAATATTTGCAGCTATTGTTCGTGCAGATTGATCTTGAATTCATGGCCAAATTCTGGTTTTCTGTTGGGAGTATTTATAGAGCTCCTCCACTACTGGTGAAGACAGTTTTGACATCTGAGGAGTCAAATGGAACCATAAGAAGTGGAAGAGGAAAGAGATTGGATAAAGAAGGGAATTGCAGATTAGTTGGGGTGGCAACCATCCATCCCATTGATGATTTCCTAATGAACACCTTCCTTGGACTTCCTACTGAATGCCTTGCTAATCTTAATGCTGTAATATCCCTTTCTAATTCGTCTTAAGATTTCAAAACCACAGCTTTTACCATTTCCAAAAGCATACTAAATAAGAGATGGAGCATTTATAATCTTTTTAGTTCTGATTGTTCTTTTGTATGGGGATTTTTTTTTTTTTTTTTGGAACGGTTTAGCTTGACTATTTCAGTTGATCGAAAGGTGTTATGTTATATCAACTTCATATCAGTAAATTTACAAAGGTTTTCCAGGTGTTTTGGAGTCGCCAGCTCGACTATAATCTCTGGCAACTTCTTGGCCTCGTATACTTTACTGAATGGTATGAAAGAAAAAGATTTAAAAGGGGATTAAATGTGGGTGAGGCAATACTCTCCAATTCAGAACAAATGGAAACTCTAGCGATTTTAATGTCACTCAAATGCCAGCCTTTGAGTGCCGACCAATGAAGCATATTGACCCTTTCTAGCCAATAATTCAAAGTGTGTCCCGAGTTCTGCGACCCTCCCGTCAGAACAAAGCGCGATTTGATGGGCATTCTGAACTGTGCTTAATCGGTGAGCAATCACCAGTGTTGTCCTGTCCTTCATCAGATGGTTCAATGCCTCCTGGACCAAGCGCTCACTGATTGCATCCAACGCACTGGTAGCCTGCATTGAAAGATATCATAAATATTATGCATTCTAACGTCAGGATGGGGTGGGAACTGGGAAGTGTCATTTGTTATGGTGACCAAAACTCTGAGAAGAAATACAGATGCAGAGAGAAGCAAGAAAAAATCATTACCTCATCAAGTATTAGAATGGGGGCATTCTTAAGCAGAGCTCTAGCAATAGCAATTCTCTGCAGATCAGAACAGGAAGAGTCAAACACCTCTCTCTCTCTCTCTCTCTACACCACAGAATTATACCTGCCTCTGGCCTCCACTCAGTAGTCCTCCACGCTCACCAACAAGTGTGTCATAACCCTTTTGAGTAAACAAACATTCAGAAACAACAAACTAGCGGGGTTAGAACATTTGAGTACTAAGAAGACAATTAACCTGCGGCAGTGAAATTATGAATTCATGAGCATTTGCTGCTTTGGCTGCCTTTATCACATCATCTTTGGATACATCTTCGTCTGGAAGCCCATATGCAATATTTTCTCCAACAGAAACCGAAAAAAGAACCGGTTCCTGCATCATCTTACTTATAAACTTTGGATAGAGGCAACATTACAGTGCGAAATAATCACTATTCTTAGTGCTTCTCAGCGTCTTTGAAATTTGGTTGCAGGTTGGTTGCTTTGACGTTAAAAGCACAAACAAAACCAAACATCCAAAAATCCAACTCAATCAGTGCAAATCAAAAGGAAAGGGTTAAGACAAACCTTATCAAACTCAATATTCCTCAATCCTAAACCCAGCCTGTCCCAATTTTAACATTTTGCCTCCAGCTTGCTAGTAAATAAAAACTGCCTCGCTTACATATCAGCTTATAGATAGTTATAATTAATCTGAATACTTGCAAACAGCATAGAACATGGTCTGCTATTAGGATCCCATATTGGCAACCCAAAACCAATCCAAGGTAAGCTGGGTACCAACAACATGGTTTACACCTAGACCAAGATGTAACCCATAGTAACTATGGTCAAGCTGTATCTCAAATTGACTGAGAAATAGAAACATGCCTATGTTGAGAAGCAATGAGAATTGACTTCAAAAGTATGTCACATTTGTGTGTGATGCTTTTAGCAGATGTGTGGAGACCCAAGAAGAGACCTGATTCACTATGGAAACAACCCGTGCCCACTCACTCTTGTCAAATGTTCGAACATCTTCTCCAGCAACTGTTATACGACCTCTGGTTGGCTGCAAACGGTACACAATGCACATGATTCTTCACAATCCACGACAAGCAAATGTTTCCATTTAACAAATAGAGAGCTAAACGAAACAGAGTATATTAAAAAAACCTCATAGAAACGTGCCAATAGCTGTACTACTGTACTTTTGCCCGAACCACTTGGGCCCACAAGAGCTGTTACGGTTCCACATTTTAGAGTTAAACGTAGACCATTCAGTATTTCCACATCGGGTCTCAAAGGATAAGAGAAGTGGACATCTGGAGATCAAAAGGAGGGCATTCATATTCCGACTGGAACAAACTGTATATAATTTTTTTTTTTTTTATAAGTAACAAACTGTATAAAAATTTATTGTATGCAAATAACAAGATTTAGTATACTGTCCCATAATATAGCTAGCTAACAAGGGATTTATGGAAAACATATTATTGACAAAACGAGGGGAAAAAGTGAAAGATTTAAGGAGAGACCAGAGAATCACAAAGCGGTGTGACATAGCACATAAAAATTATATTCCCAAGGTCAATTTTCTCTAAACACTACTGGTCAGGATCTTTTGTTTTTAAGGACTAACGATCAGGATCTTATAGTTAGAACTCTATAGCAAGTGGAAACCAGGCATATCATTTCATAGAATAGACTAGCAGTTCTTAAAAGGATAATATGTGGATATGGGGGGTATAAAATGCCATGAGGTTCATATCCCCCTGGGTGCAAACAATCTCTATGGGTCATCAAACTGAGAGATTTTTCCCTTGAATTACCCGAAGTGCACTTGCGAAAAACTCCTTACTGAGGGCCTGCACACCCCCAGGATTAGTCGGGACGCTGTTCTCGGACACTCGGTGCCAATAAAAAAACTCAATGATGCAATCGCAATTAAAAAGCAGAAGATAAGGCAAATCAGGTAGTCAATACACCTCAACAAAATGAATAAAACTACATGATCCATACCTTCAAGACCAACATCACCAGACCAAGCTAAGCTAGACACTTTGCTAGATGATTTCAGGGCTGACATATAATGCATATGCTTAGAGAGGATGCTCTCATCATAACCGTTTATGAGGAATAATTTATAACTGTCATCATGCACTTCTTTATGCTGAATTTCTCTTTCTAAACCATATGCAAGGGCCTCATCAATTTCAACCTCAGACAAAACAGAGTTAATTCTCTCGACAGCAGCGAAAGTTCCACGAAGATCGCTCAATGTGTTCACCAGCCCTTGAACCTGAAAGACACATCTATAAGACAGGACCAAGGGGAGAAGAATATCATGAGTATGCAAGAAGCACCAAAGAACTCACTGCAAATGTTAACGTGAATGTGTATCCAATAAAAGAAGCCACAGTTCCGACAGAAAGTTCACCCTGTAAGCAGAAAATGTGAATGATTAAAAAGGAAAAAATCCTTGGCTTTAGTACTGGTAGAATCAGGAATTGGTAAAAAAAATGAAAACGATGCAAGATCGAATATGGATTAAGAGTATGTAAAGCTTTAACCAGAATTGCTGCAAAGCAAAAAGGTTTGTAGTTAGAGAATCAGTATGGCACAATTTTTTTGAAAAATTGAAAAGAAGGCATCCAATAGCATAGAATAATTGAAAGGGAAATTTCTATTTTCATATGTGATACTACCTAATTTAATGTATACAGAGTATGCAAACATCAAAGATTCAAAATGGCTAGGAACACAGAAGCTACCACGAAGGGAAGCCACAAAACAAGAGGACCATGAGAGCTCCTCAAATACAAAAACCATAATTCTCAGCCTAGAAAGTGAGAAACATAAAACAAGGTAGACATATTTCTGGAGATTGAAATACATCTCTCTTTAATTGGAGTTCTTTTTGGAAAAGCATTCAAGGCAGAAAACTACTTCCATAAAAAAACTATGAGATACTAAGTTTTGACAAAATATAGTTACCATATTCAAAAGGTGATATTGTAATAACACAAGGGAAAATTGTAGTAGCCATTTAAAGTCCTAAGACAAAAGTTGTCGTGAGTTAGGAGTGCTTACCGCTTTCACTTTGCTTCCTCCAAGAAAATATAAGGCCATTAGAGAAATGTAAACGGCAATTCTTGTCACAGATTCATTTACGGATTTAAAAGCCCCAAGCTTTATGCCACTAGCCTGATAAGAAAGAACCTGCCAAGGTCCATAAAATTAATGCTAAGCACAATGAAGAAGCTTTCATGTCTCCGTGACAACAGCTACTAGTGTTTAAATGACCTTACCTGGCTACCGAACATTGACATTTGATGCTTTTCACCACCAAAGGATCTGACCTGTAGCAAATTTCATCACAATTCATCCGCAGGTGCGAGAGAAAGAAATTTGGCTGAGAATTTTAAGAACTTACAGTACGAATGGCAGAAAATGTTTCTGTCACACAATCAGATATGGATGCCTGGGCCAACCCATGAGCTTTAAAAACAGGCACAGTTGATCTCTTGTACACAGCTTGATAAAACCAAAAATAGTCAGCTAAAGGAAAGGAAACACAAAACAAGCAATGATAACCATTCCCAAATTAGAACATAATGAGAAGACGGTAACCACAGGGGAGGGAGAAGGGAAAAGAGGGCAGCATGAGCAGCCATTAACAAAATATGTTTTTTTTTTTTGGGGGGGGGGGGCAGTAAAATATGAATAAAAGACAAGCTTATGAAATTTCCAATGGCAATATGTCATTATGAAAGCAAAAAAGAGCACCAAAATGATGTAGAAAGAATTCTTAAGCCAAGCCAGTAGTTACTGAACGTGTTTATGCAAATCATTCTAATACTGAAGGACTTCTTCTAAAGAGATTTTTTTTCCCTGGCACCTGCGCCGGGGGGGGGGGGGGGGGGGGNAATAGCAAATTGTATATTATAGAAAGGTAATCGGCCCCATCATTGCAGTCTAACAGCAATAAAATTTTAGTAGCATTAAATCAAAAAATATGGAAATCTATGTTACTTTTTAATCGTAAGTAATTATGCACTGGCCCAAATGTAGACAACACAAAGCTCACTTGTGCATGGTGTAGAGTTGCTTGCCTCAGAAAGTGCCCTGAATCCACGGTCCCTTGAAACGTTCTCACTCACAACATCTTTAAGAGAACCCAAATCAGATGTTATCAAACCAGTAAGTTCACCAACCTATAAGGAGCAAAACCAATTTAATCCAGTAAAATAGAAACTTTATATTGGCCGAAACAATTGGCAGGATTTTTTTAAAAAGAAATTGAGAGAAAGATGTTGATGTGGGTAATTACTTTCATAGAGAAAAGAAGAAAAGGAAAGGAAAAGAAAAAATTTGACCAGATAATAAAACAGATTTTCTGTATGCCTAACAATGAAAACAAAAATCAAATGATAAGAGGACGTGGGTTGTACCATTTCTTTATTTTTGATAAGTAAAAATTTATTTATTTATTTGATAAGTAGGATAAGTACAAATTTATTAATAGCAGTAGGCGTAGCCGAGTACACTAGATGCATACAAGAGAAAACACCTAGTTGGGGTGCAGAAATAGAAACAAGGAAAATGATCCTAACAAAACCCTAGCCCAAGCCCAGAGATGCGCCTGTCCCAAACCACCACCAGTGCACCAATGCCTATCCCACCAAACCAGTTTCTGCCCATACACCAAGCTGCTGTAAATTCCCCAACACACTCCTCAATACTTGTAAACTCCGAACGAGCCTACTAAAAAATTGGTTCTGACTCCCCTCTAGTCCTCCCTCAACTAGAACTACCTCCCTTAGCATCATAGTTGATTTCCCAAGTAAAATGCTTTAACTCTCTCCCGCCTCTATTGCAGTGAGTAGTGCTGTGAATTGGTCCTCAATCCTTTGAAGGTAATCCCCACACACTGTTCTATCTCATTTACCTTGTCCAAAACCCAATCCGATGATGAATCGGCTATATTGTTAATCGGTGGGAGAGATATCAGGGGAACAACATCTTCTACAGATTCTGCTCCAAACTATAGGCCAGACCCTAAATATTCCTCTTTGCAAGGCACCAATGACAGCCCCATCCCTTCCTCCACACCAGCATCTTCTCGCATCTCCTCCACAAAGCCATTGATGCTGTCACCACCTTGGCTATGTATCGACCCACAAGTGCCCGAGAAGGTACTGAGGAACTGGTTCCCTCTGACATGGGTGGAGGAACCATGGTCGCCATTTGAAGGTTGGGGTTAGCAAAAACTCCCCCCAAAACTCGGCAATACCTTAGGTTCTGCTGTGGCTGCTGTCGATTCAATGAAGAGAGCATTGACTGCTCTGCGCCACTCGTCAGCGAACTTTTCCTAGCCACCCTTGGTGAGAGGCAGTACCATTTATCCTTTCCACTACTGATTGTTCTTTTTGTTTTCCTTTGCCACGACAATTGGCTTATTTCATAATAGCATTCTTAATTTTAAGAATCATAATACACCAATCTGTTTCCACAATCTCATATGTCTGGCACCAAATTAAAATCTTCCAAATTTTCTATATTTGCTTCCACCCAACAAGAATTGATCTGAGACAAACAATATATTGAGTGCCAGCTTACCTACCAAACATTAGAAATCTGCATTGGATCATTACAAAGTAAGAAATAAACAGTGCAAGGGTACAAGACAGAATGGCCCAATATGCTATAATTGACCTGATCAATAATATATCATTCCAATAATGAGGTACAAGACACAGACTTCAGTTTTATACAGTTTTCAAGTTTAAAAAGCAGTTGGACCTAGGATACACAACTTGCCACACAAGGTAGTGAGCTGGATTCTAATTCGCAAACTTCTCCTTTTGAGGTGAAATTTGGTCAAGCTTACGAATCACGTTGAACAAATACAACAAAAAATTTCATGACAGATTATTCCACATGCATTACATGAATCATAAATTGGCATATGAAAGCGCTTGAAAAGATGTGTCTGTATGTGTGTGCATGTGTTTCAATACATTTGCATGCATTTACACAAGGATTTTTATAAACATACCTTGTATCGGTCAAAAAACTCTGTCTGCATAGATAAAGAAGCAACAAAACATTAGAACACTACGCATTATCTTTCATACAGAAATTTTGAAACAAAATAAAATACATAAGAAAACAACCTAACAGGAAAAAAGGGAAAATATGTTTTGTATTCCAAACTACCAAAACCGTCAGTTTGCACCTTTGGTTTAAATTTGACCATTTAGATTGATGAAAAATAGGATATGTGATACAATCTTGATATAATTGTTGATGGTAAAAATTGCCAAAATGTGATAGTTTGAAGTGTGGTAATCTATGGCGCAAAATGGCGGAAAAAAGTGGTAGTGAAGGGGTGCAAAATATACTTTCCCCAAAAAATAAATTTTACAAATAAACAAATCAGAGATTATTAGACAATGACTGTGATATAAATCAAAATGTTTGAATAATATCATGATGGCATGGCACCCCTCTTGTATGTGCTCTCCAACATGGAAATGTATGACATGCATGTCAATACCAATGCATACCAGCAACACATGAAATGTTTTATGTTTCTGGCAACACCACCACAAATTACCCAAATCTTAACAGTATCACCAGATGACAATTTAGATGCATGCCCAAAAAGCAACAACTCTTGAAATTGAAAACTACCAAACAAAACTTCATAAAGGTTGACACTCTCTGAAATAAGAAAACTAACTATACCAGCAGAGAAATTTTCCAACTTTCAGGTGGGCTTCAATTTAATCTTCCCATAAACTTGGAAAATTCAATGTTAACATCTAAGTATGCATCATTTGAAATATTATAACAGCAAGACTTAAAAATTTAATATTATCAAAGCCTTCCAATGTTTTGTTTTAACAAAATATAACATTCCATTTTCCCAAGGGAAAATATAGGACTGTGACACACTAGGGACTCAGGGAAAGAAAAAAACGAAATTATAAAATTTTGTTTTACCTTCTGAATCAACATCCTTCTGAAAATCTGAGCTCTTATTGTTGACATAACTTTCTCCCATACAGTGTTCAGGTTTGTAACAAAAATAACCGTTAAAATTGGTTCCAGAGCATACGAAAGTCCGACCTTACTAAGCAGCTTCCACAATGGCTCAGGTCTAGCACCAATAAGTACTTCAAAGAATCTACCTAGGAAAATCATTAACATAGAGACTGATCAACGACACATAACTTAAGTGTCACCTCTCTTATATTAATAATTGCCTTTCGAGATTATACGCCATAAAGTTGATCACACAGAAAATACAACTAAAACGGTAGTCATAAATATCAGAACCAGTGCCCTGATAACAAGTTGATTGCAAAGCAACATTTGGTTGCCAACAAATTGAAAATTTGGAATATCTACGAACCAAAATCGTTCACTTCCATTTTTGCAAACTTTCTGTTTCCAACCAAACACAACATAAACGTCTCAAAACTCAATTCGCGCTTCAAAATTGCCAAACTCTCCCACTATCAGAGGCCCAAACACTAGATTTCAGCATTTCTTATTAGTTTTGCTTTCCTTCAGTTGGCCCTAAGACAATGCAGATAATGAGAGAGAGAGTCATAATCCTGAGCAGTTACATTTCTTTTATTTTGTTTCTCCTATTTTCCTTTCCTCCAAACGGGTATTGAAATAAGAGTGAGAGTGAAAAACCGTGGTCGCCGTACCAGTAAATATGGGCATAGAGAGAGTACAGGTGGTGCAACCAAGAAGAGTCAAAGCCGAAATAGCGAGCCTCAGCTTGTGTGCACCCAAGAGACTCCAGAGTAGCCCCCAGCTTATGGCCCTCGCCGGCCGAACCTTCTCGGGACGTGAATCCTGCGGGTCAACCCTCGGGCCGGACTCGGTTACGTTGGGGTCCGAGGCGGGTCCGGACACGTAAGCGAAAGAGACTGAGCCCTTGGTCTTAGCTGGTGCGGTTATTGACCCGAGTAGCAATGGCGGGAAGGGGTGTGATTGGAAGGGAAGGGGGAGAAAGGAGAGGGAGAGTCTGGATTTGTGCGTACGGACGCGAGTGGGATAGTGAATGGGAGAGAAGGAGAGAGTAGCAGAGGCCATGGATGTGCGAGAGAAGAGAAAGTGAGAGAGAGATGGGTAGATAACGGTGAGGTGGCGCGCTTAGCTTTTTTTACTTGTCAGATATTTAGGGATAGGTGATGTCAACCTCACGCGCTAAAATGCGAAAGGGACACGTACTCTCGATTGAGGCAGTAATGTAAGTCTATTAGGTTTAAAAGAATTTTTAATTTAAAATTAAAGTTAAAAATTAAATAAAATATTATTATTATTTTAAAATTTTAAAAAATAAATTAAAATTTAAAAAAATTAAATTATTTATTATATTTTATATAAAAATTTTAAAAAATTATAATTATTAAATGAAATAAAAATTTTATATTAAAAAAACTTCCAATCCTAACCAAAATGAAAGTTATTTGCTTAATTTTAGAATTTAAGAAATGAATTTAATTTACGATATGTAAGTATAGTATATTTTAAAAAAAAAAAGAGAGAAACAAATAAATGAATTTATATAAAAATTATTTTTTTAATAATAAATCTTTTTTTTTAAATAAATGCATAAAATTCTAAAATATATAGATAGTGATTTATAACATTTATTAAATATAGTGCCAAATAATTGATAATAAATCTTATGATATGTATTTTATAGATTTATCATTTTCTTTAAATTCTTAACGAAAATATTCATACTTTAGCTATTTTTTAAAGAAAAAATCTACACAATCTCTACATACCATATTTTTTTTTAATTTTATTTTTTTTCTTTTATCAAATATTTAATGTATAAATAATGAATAGAATAATTGAATTAGTTTAACAAAAATAAATTTAAAAAAATTTAAACAATATTAAAAAATTTAAAATTTTAAAAAAATGTGGTGTGTGGAGGTTTGAGAAATTGTGTATTGTGGAGGTTTGGGAGATTATATAGCATTGCTCTTTTTTAAAATACTTAGATCCACCTAAACTATATGACTAATGTTATACACTATATTCTCATCCTATTTTGATCATATTAAGTAGTATATGATATATTTATCACTATTAGATGATAAATAAGTATGTAATAAATAATCATTTAATAATAATAAATTTATCACATCTTATTTAATAAGATAAAAATAAAATAATAATATGATGTATAAAATTTTTCATAATATAAAAGTAAAGAGGGAAGAAGCATTCATTATTTTTATCGCGGTAAAATCATATAGCAGCATCAAGTTTCCACGTGTCCCGTCGCGGATCGTCTCCGAGTCTCTGAGATCATCTCCTCATGAGATTCTGATCTATGCGACATCTTGAAGAGGATAACGGGTCCGGTTCTATTTTTTATATATTTTAAAACTGAATCAATATATTTTGAAATTTGAATAATCAATATCACATTGATTATATTTCTAAATCAGTACTTTCAATTTTATCGATTTTAATCTAGTTCGATCTGATTTTTTCGATATATTATATATAATATGTTATATATATTATAATATATATTATAATTATATTATAAACTACATTAATTAATATAACGATATATTATAGTTTATTATAATATATAATGATATTGTACTAATATAACTACTAATATTATAGACTATAGTGATAATATATAGTTATTTATATAGGATTTTAAATATTAATGTTATTTTAATTAGTAATTTAACATATAATACAATATTATTTTATATATAATTATATATATTAGATATCAAAATTATATATAATATACAAAATTAAAAAATATATATTTATATAAACCAGTATTCGGTCCAGTATTCAAAAAAGAAAAATCAAAACTAGACCAATTTTGATCGATTTTAAAAAAAATAAAACCAATATCGAACCCAACTAGGAATATAACAGGTCCGGTTCGGTTCGATTTTGGATAAAATATAGAACCGAATCAGTATGTACCGATTTTACATTTTTAAAAATCAATTACGCACCGATTATCTCCAAAATCTGCTTTACTAAAAACTATTCCGGTCTGGTTTTAATAAAATACAAATTTGTAAAAAACAATCTCTTTATACAATTTTTTTTTTTAAAATGTTTTATACTTTTATTTCAAAATCTATTATTATTACAAAAATTTATTTTACAACAAAAATCTACTTTACTAAAAACTGCTTTACTAAAATCTGTTTAATTTAAAAGAGCCATATATAGTAATAAAAATAAAATTAATAAAAGCAACTATAATAAATAACAACTAACAAGATCAGCTTTATAGCTTTTATTAAAACTGATTTTCAGGTTAATAAAATCTGCTATAACTATTAACTAACATAACTTATTATATGTAATCAAGGTTTTTACAAATTCATGGGAATTTATATGGCAGAAACTAAAAGGTGCAAGCCAACCTTTTGGTGCGATCAGATTGCACATTCTCTAAACATAGAGTTCAACCTCTGAATTTTCTTGCCCTAACACCTCTTGACATGATTTTAAGTGATAAAAAGAATATTGACGTGATTTATCAATTTCGGTTTAAAATTTTAAAATTTTAGTTTAATTTTAAATTAATTTATATTATTATATGTATTATATATAAAAATTATATATAATATTAAAAAAATAATTTAAAATATATATTATATAGAATCGGTCGGAACGATTTTATCATTACAAAAATCGATTATAGACTGGACTGATCCAAAACTAAATCAATTTAACAGATTCAATTCAGTCCAATCCGATTTTCTCGTTTCCCCCTTTTTTTTTTAACATCCCTAAACCCAACCTATTTAAAACCGGACCAAACTTATTAGAACCGATTTACTGGTTAACTTGTTTTATTTTTCACCCCTAATCTCGAGCGTTTCGCTCCCACCCATCCACGCAAAGCTCAACTCGCCCAGCTGACTCAAACCCTACGGCTTGCGTCCACTTGGTCCCGATTCAATAACATACTCAAACCGCTTTCTCCGATTCTATGGAGCACAGACAGTTGCATCCTCATTGTGATCATCCTCATCACTCCCCCTTGCTTCTCTAAAAACCTCCAGAACCTTCTCTCTGTTGACTTATGTTTTTCTAGGAATCGGGATGGCTCCGCTTCATTCGATTCTGCTCTTCTTTGCACTTCCTTGTATCGCTCGTGCTCTCGAAGCTAGCACTGGCGACGCTAATCCGATTTACAAGTAACCTTTCTTTCTTTCTTTATTTTTTCATTATCCTTTCTTTGCGCTTGGTCAAGTTTTTCCATTTTCACTTTATTTTCTGTTGGATTATCATGATTGGTAAGGTGTCTGACTTCGTTTTTCAAATTTTGGTTAATATCTATATGCTTGCACTGTTTGATACAGAAGATAGGCTTTGGTTCTTTTTTTATAGTAACCTGTGCAGAAGTGGCAAATTAATTCTATCCAATTTCTAATGTATTGCGAGTTAAAAAAGAAAAAAGAAAAATAGAGAGAGAGACTGTTATCATATAGATATATTTGAATGTGAGGGTAATAGAGTAAAGTTTGACATTCCTGAAATTTGGATGGTACTAACTAACCGATACATTTCTTGAGAAACTAATGTTACTGGAAGACATGTTGGTTGTGGAGCCTATTTTGTTGATCTATCGACCCGACATGACAAGGATATGTTATGATTTTTTGGCAGAGTTTTGGAAGATACCTCATGGGGATATGGGGACAACACCCCCCGAGGGAAATTTTTGGCACTGTTTGTGATCAGAAAAAGCGTTAGGCAGAAAGTTCTCTCAAGTCTCGCTAGAGAGCATCAGACAGAGATCTCGCTTGACACTTCGCTCGAGTGAATAGCATAGAAAAGTAAAAATTAAGGTTTCCGCCATGTGACATTATGTACTTATTGAATAGTTTAGTACACCCTGAGTGTTCTTAACAGTGAGATTTCACCCTAAAGTGTATTTTTTGATTTCTCAATATAATAAAATCCTCTGCAGCGCTGTGGACATAGGCACATTGTCGAACCAAATTAATTTTGTGTATTGTGATCGATTTGCTTGTGTTTGCTTTTGCTTGTTTGTCATCGTTTTACACAACAGGTTGTGTTTACCTAAGTTTATGGTGTATTGAAGAAGTTGTTGAAGAAGGCCACACTTGGGTGCCTAGGCATCAAACTAGTAGTTGTTAACATTTATAAGAAGCAATACATGGTCACAAAATAAAAACTTCTTCGGCCCTTTTCTTGGATGTTCAAGTTTGTTCATTTCTATTATGAGAGATTTTTTTGGGAAACAAAATTATTCATTTGTTGTTTGGCCAAGATCTTGAACAAGGTTTTTTAGTGTTGATTTGCATAAAAAAGTTCTATGTAAATCTTATATATTCCAATCACAATAAAGCATATGAGTTGATAAGGTGACTTATATGAAGCCAAGATCTGTGGATCCAATGTCATAGGTAGTAGCATGACATATGAGTTATGATTAAGGAATGAGGTGGTGGTGGTGGTGGTGGTGAGGAGTAGCAATGGAGAGATCCAAGAGAGAGATAAAAGAGCAAATATGTGAGAAAGAGAGGGCCGCATTTCTGGAGAATAACTTAACTTTTTTAAAGCATAAGTCATGTTCAACCAGGTAAAAAGAATTAGTTTCTTACTTATCAGAAAAAAAAAGGAATTAGTTTCTTCTACTTGTTTATGCGTGCCTTTTTTCATTCTGCTTTATCGCTTTAAGCTTATTTATCAGTATATTACTTTGTCATTACTATTCTTATTTTGTTTCATGGGGCTTGTGTGGACCAGTGTGAGAAAACTAGATGCGTAGGAGAGAAATGTTTTCAACATTGTAAATTCTCATCTGATGGAAAATTTATTGATGGTCCATAGTATCTGCAAGAACCACTTTATCTGAGGTGGAAGTAATGGGACTGTCGCACTGACTGTAGATACCACTGCATTCTATCTAGAGAGGAAGAAAGAGAGCAACTTGGTGATAGGCCTGTCAAATATCATGGGAAATGGCCATTTCAATGTGTTTATGGGATTCGGATTTTTACATCAATATTTGAGGAGTACAGTTTTGTTTTAAAAAATTACCTGGATTATGATTGTTACACAATCTATGAATAAATGCTTTTTTTTAGGAACTTGTTGTCGTTGCTCTGTCTGCCCTTAATCTTGCTATGCAATTTCGTGGTTGGCTATCCTTTTTCATCCTTTTATATTACAAATTGTCTTTGAGGCCTGATAAGAAGGCATATTATGAGTATACTAGCTTGTGGCATATCTATGGAATTTTATTGATGAATGCCTGGTTCTGGAGTGCTGCTTTTCACAATTGGTAAGCATCCCTCACATCATGCATAAATTAAAATGAGGATATGTTCATGCCTAAAATACTCAAAAACAAGAAAATACCTTCTTGCTTTGCAAATAATGGTCAACTCCTTATTACTCTGGTTTGCGCACAATTGAGGAACTTTTTTGTGTACACCTTATAACTCTGGTCTTCAGCCATTGTGCTTAATGGAATTATTATTCATCATTTTCTGTTTTTAATTTTTGGTTCCTAGAATGTATTTAGGTGTTCTTTTGTATACTTCTTGTGTACATGGGCTTTGCTTACTTCATTTGTATAAATAAAATTTTCATTTAACTTGTATGAAAAAAAATAATGGTCAACTCTAGACATACTGAGAAGCCTAGTGCCATTCACATCCTATAGGGTAAAACAGATTCTGGTTCATTATGTAGATATTTCTCTTGGCTGTTTTTGTTTTCAACTTATGAAGTTACTTATCATTGGAAAAACTCATTTGTTTATTTTCGGCGTGTTATGCCGTTAACTTTTTGTTGATTTAATCCTTTATAGAGATGTGGAGTTGATAGAGAAGCTAGATTTTTCATCTGTTATGGCCTTTCTTGGGTTTAGCCTAATTGTAGTATTACTGCCAGCTTTTAATGCAAGGGATGAAGCTACAAGGGTCATGGTCGCTGCTCGCATTTGTGACAACACATATCTTGTATCTGAACGTCTACAAACTTGATTATGGTAAATCATTTTTCTAATATCTTGTATCTTGTGTATTATGTGGTGCATTTGGACGGAAATGAATGCCCGTTGTTTTGAAGATAAGGAACGCACAATGACCGAGATGAAGAATTTCTTTTTTCATACTCTAATGTGTTGGTTCTCCACTATTGTTTTACATGGGATAATGTTCAGGATTTCTTATCTTTAATTTATCGTTCTTAGAATGTAATTAGGAGTTCTTATGTATACTTCTTGTGTACTATGTCTATTTCATTCATATATATAATACATATCTTTTACCGATCAAAAAAAAAAAAAAAATTCTAATATCCACATTTAGGGATGATGCCCTAGTGATGCCAAATTGTGCCAATCATAATTGTTATTGTGTCTGGCTTAGGTACTCCAGCAGTTTAGGGTTTCCATTTAGCCATAATTGCCTCATTCGCTAATTTATGTGGTTAAGAGTTTTAGAGCAAATTTTAATCTAACAATGCCTTTTTTTCAGTTATTTGGGACTGTCATGCTTACTTTTGTTACTACTAAATCTTGGTCTTACCTGCACAATCTTTTCTTCAATTATGGGCATTATTTTTGCCTTCTCTGGTGCAGTTGTTGGCTTTTTTTTTTCACACAATTCACTATGATGATTGACTATATCTCAACTTTTTCCTGAATTTCTCTTTCTATAAATACTCATGAGTGGATTTTTGTTTCCTTCTATCCTTTTTTGTCATGTTTCTCATCCATCTCAACATTGTTTAAGCTAATCCTGATATTGTGACCTGTCTAAATGTGGAAATTATATGTTGTTTGACTTTGTTCAATTTAGATACACTTAACGGTTAAATCGATCCTTTTTGTGAGGTTACCTATGCAATTTTCTTCCTGACTTCAAATATAACTGATTTTGGAAATGAATTAGTTAAAGCAGATTTAGTTTAGTGCCTTTTTATGCTTAAAATGTTTACTAATTTAATAAATTTTTCCATGTAAGTTAGATCCATATTGATAGCTGTGAATTGTCATAATTAATCTCTTAAATTCTCAATAACTATCTTACTATTTCTTATGAAATTAACTATATCACTCTTTACCTATGTATCCATGCAAAGTTCATGGACAATGATATCTTTTGACTTCCAGCTCTGTAAAAGACAGTAATAATAACTAACTGGTACAACCATATTGCTTGGTAGTTGGTACCTCGCCACAAAATTATTTGGTTCATGAATTTGTCAAAGTACTCTGAAAATGCCTTGCATTTCTTAAGAATCAATAAATATTAGTTTTTACGTATCAATTTCATGCTGGCACATGCTCAAGTGTCATTGGTATATTGAAGCAAGCCTTGAACCTGTGATTCAAAACAAGGTTGGAATTATTTTTTTAGGCAAGTAAATATGTGTTGTTACCTGCATGGATTGCTGTAATCAATTAATTTTTATTCAGTAATTTAATGCCAACCTTCTTCGAAGACATGGACCTAATGTGTAGTGGCCTTACACAAGTTGACCATTTTGCAGGTTTGAATATGAAAGTGTGTGTAGCCATGGGTGTTATCCAACTTCTTGTATGGTCAATCTGGGCTGGTGTCACTTGCCACCCATCCCGCTGGAAATTATGGTTGGTGGTTTTGTGTGGTGGCCTTGCAATGCTATTGGATGTGTATGACTTCCCACCCTACTGAGGATTTGTCGATGCTCATGCACTTTGGCATGCGACCATTGTCCCTCTCATATACGTCTGGAGGAGTTTTATCAGGGACGATGCAGAGTTTAGGACATCGTCTCTCCACAAGAAGATGAAGTAGCATATCGAAATCAAACGCTTGAACTAATGAGCTGGTGGATTGCACGAAGTACATAGCATTCTCACCTCACTGTTAATACATCAAACGTACTCTCTCTCTCTCTCTCTCATCCACCTCTAGGTATGCAGTTCGTTTGAGTGCTGCTCATTTGCTTTGCTTTTTGCTTGATAGCAACCAATTTGTTTTTTCACATAATATGTGGGATATTTTTGTAATGGAACTTACATTTTTCATTCTCTTTTACTCTCCCACTTGGCAATTTCATAGCTATTAGATGTAAGAATCAAAACAACCATTGCAACTATATTTTGCTGTGAAAACTTTGTGTAGCCTGTTCATACTCGGCTGCTTTTGTGTTTTATCCAGAATCGCAGAGAAAGCTTATGCAAGAATGAATATCGTTATTCTGAACAGTAAGACATAAGTTTATGCACAATTTCCTTTTAGATGATTTTAACTTTTGGGTTGTGACCCATTTTGTGATTGAATATGTCAAATGTTACAATACACCATGTACCACAAATGTACAAGTACAACAACCCATGGTTAAGAAATTGATATGCTTGACGCTCTAAATTTCTCCCTAAGGTAGCCTTGAGCTTTGGATCAAGTCAATAATTTTTTTTCCTTTGTTTACTTCAGTGTATCCAACACAGGTGGTAGGGACTAGGGATTTTGTGTCCTATATAACATATGCTTTTCTAAATAGACATTGATTTAACTAATATGGTTATTAATGCAAAATTTCAATATAATATATCTCTTGTTTAAAATATTGTATTCATTTCATGTTTAAAATGAAACAACGCTTTACAAATGTATTATATATATTATATATATTTGTATAACCTTCAACATTATGATCAAAGACATCCCAAAGCAAACAACTTCACAAAACACTCTTATTATTATAAGGATAATGCTACATGTCCCGTTTTATTTTCCTGTTTTACTTTCCAGTTTGAGGTGGATACCCCACCTGGCACACAAGTGATTTTTGCTTTTCTCACTTTTTTACTTTCTGAAACAAAGTCAACCCATTTGACCCGTTCAGTTCCCTCCACCTCGCATGCAAAAAAATCTCCTCCAGTTCGCATTTCCCCGCACGTCTCAATCTCTGACAACGTTCATCTCCGACTTGCTCGACCTCCATCTTCAACCGATCTCATTCATTGAGTTCTCCTTCTTCATCTCCCTTACATCGGCCCTCATTCAGGTAAATAATTTTTTTTTTCCTTTTCCCTTGAGTTTTGGTCATTGTTGTATTGTTCTGAGGTGAGGTCTGAGATTTGTTTTAGTCATCTTCCTCGAGTTTCGAGACTCGTTGTTGTATTGTTGTTGTGGTTGAGACCTTGTATATGTGATGGGATTAAAGTAGTGATTTTGGCAAGCACCAAGTGCTCGACAGAATGCCACAATAGAGTTTGCTTGCCTATTAATGCGTATATTTGTATTATTAATGCCACATTAATTTATTAATGCATATATAGGAGTAGAATAATTACTTGAATGATGTGAATAAAAATCCAAACCCAACCTGGGTCAATCAGAAAGTTGTCATCAGAATACATATTTTTTATACGAGTGGTTCCAAATGCATCCATGTTTTATCTTTTTTTTTTTTTTTAAATACTGGGATTGGAACATTTGGTGGTCATTTACCCCCAAAGGAATTTAAAACTATATAATTATATTTAGAGTGCGCCATTAATTTTGTTGGACATTGTCGGCACTTGCTATTTGTTTATTTGTTGGGGACTAGATTATTTTATAATTCAACATCACATTGCAACAAGTTGGACACTTGGGTTATAGCTTTTTTTTTTTTTTGGTTAAAAGAGAAAAAGAAAAAGGAGTAACACTTGTATGGGCTTTATGTTTGACTATTTTTATATTACTACATTAAAAGCTTTATTTTAATATCCTTGTTTCACATGTTTTATCTTTGTAGACAATTCAAACGTTGCAATGGATGCCGACATAGAATATTCAAATAATGAGATTGGAGGTGATGAAACTATTGAAGAACCTATGGTTGGAATGCAATTTTCATCTGTAGAAGAAGTGCATGCTTGTTATATGAAGTATGGTAAGAAGAAAGGGTTTGAGGTATCTAAAAGGAATATTAGACAGAATGACGATGGGACGGTAAAATGGTTTTGTTTAGCATGCGCGCGAGGAGGTACAAGAAAAAGTATGGCTACCAATGTTATGAAACCAAGACAAACAATAAAGATGGGGTGTAAGGCTAGGATTAATGTGGTATTCAATGATGAATGTGGATATATTGTATCTAAGGTGATATTAGATCACACACACGCCTGTATTCCGAAAAAGGTAAGACATTTAAGATGCTTTAAGAAAGTTGATGCTCGTGTCGCTAAGAGGCTTAAAATAAATGACGAAGCATGAATAAGGTTGGCCAAAAATTACAAGTCTGTGGTTGTTAAAAAGTAGTTATAATACTAATAGCATCAACGATGCTCGAAGGTATGATAGGATCCAAAATTGTTTCTATAAATTGTGTTCCAATGCTTCAAAAGCCGATAGCAATTGTGTTAAATTGATTAGCCAGATAGAACAATTAAAGACACAGTTGATACATCTACTTCCATGGAGGGCACGATAGGTAGAGTTCTTAATCCATTGATAGTTCGGAGTACTGGAAGACCACCGTCTAAGAGAAAAGTGTACCTCACTGATAAGAGTATTAAGAAATGTAGTACTAAAGGGCGATTGCTTTCCACTAACGAAGCTGAGGTTTTTTATTTATTTAAATGTTGTGTACTAAATTTACAATTCACTTATTATAGACGTGTAGAGCTAAATTCTAATGGTTATTCTAATGCACAGCGGAGCAGTCACACTCCAGATGAATACATTGTTAGCGGCACACAACAAAGTCAAGTTTAGATACATGCACCAGAATTTTTTGCAACTCCTTCAACTGCTCGTCATTCACAGGTAATGTAAAACTAAATTATTTTGGTAATCTTTTTAGTAAATTGTGTTGCGACTATACACGTTTTTCTTTTAATGATCCTATAGGACAAAATTGATATTGGACACACGACGGATCTTCATCAGGACTTGAGTGCTTGGTAGTTTTGGGAGGGACCACTTTCTTTTGTGATTACACGTTTTTAATGATCTTTGAGTTGTTCAGATTACTAATTAAACATCCATTGAACCTGTTTTTGGGATTTTGTTGAATATGCTTTTGTAATTCTTTGTTGATGCAATATCATAATAGTAGTCATGCAATTTGGATTACAATAACAATATTGAACTGCGATATGCATAAGAGTGATATTAAGGTATCCAATACTACACAAAGTAACAAGATTACATGAAATTAACTTCATAAATTACATATTGTCTTAGAATTTTTCAAAAAACATGCATAAACAAAGTACACATGACATTGAAATTACTGAAATTACTAAAGCTACAATGACTCTCTCAACCTTTCTCTTGCGGCTCTCAATCTCTATTTCTAGTCGATATCGAGTTGTTTGGACATCCATCCGTAGTTGTAGCTTTTGAATTTCGGTTTTTAAACGGTTGATTTTCTTCTCGTCATATGGTGGTATTTCCGGGCATACCAACAAAAATATCCGTAAGAATGTCCAGCCTACAAAATCAACCAACACATTAGCAAATAAGAATTACCATTCATCATGTGCATAATCAAGTTATGCATTAGTGTGGGAACCTAATTAACAAAAATAAGCCAAGAAATGTAGAAAAATCCAACCAGCCAGATGCATTTTTTTTATAACAAAAAAATAGAAAAACAAAGTTTATTAACAACCATAAGCTAAAATGGTACTTGTTGAAATCTCTTGCCACGAGTTAATCCAGTAAGTGCGCCACTCAACTCATTGCGATACAAAATCCCAAGATCAGCCAGTCGAATTGGAAGTTCTGTAAAAACAAATCATAAACAATCAGGATAGTAAAGGTGCAAAGAATTGACATAAAGGTAACTGCCTAATAATGGGAATAGAAATAGAAGAAAATAGGATGATATGTTCAACAAATCATATGTAAGGTTTTTGGTTAAAAATGCTTTTTTATTAGTACCTCACTCAAATTTTTTTATTTTTTTATTTTTTTTTATGAATAAACCTCACTCAATTTAATAAAAGAAAAAGTGCAAGTGTGCTGCCAAGTACGTTAGGAGTATACATAGAAGAGCACCTAGTTGAGGGGAAAGAGAACAAATGAAGTCTTGTTGTGGACATTGTTGCATCATCATGTAGTCTTTGAAGTTGCAGACCCGTTTTTATTCCATACACACTAGCGCCATCCTCAATATGGATGCATATAAAACATGGATTCATTTTGAGGACAACTTTCAGATTGACCCAGGTTGGGTTAGAATTTTTATTCACATAATTCAAGTAATTAATCTACTCCTATATACGCATCAATAAATTAATGTGGCATTAATAATACAAATATACACATTAATAGGCAAGCAAACTCTTTTGTGGCATTTTGTCAAGCACTTGGTGCTCGACATAATCACTCATTTAATCTCACCACATATACGAGGTCTCAACTACAACAATACAACAACGAGTCTCAGAACTTAGGGAAGATGGCTAAAAAAGTCTCAGACCTTACCTCAGAACAATATAACAATAACCAAAACTCAAGGGAAACGGAAAAACAAAAATCGATTACTGAAATAAAAAAAAATTGTTTACCTGAATGAGGGCCGATGCAAGGAAGATGAGAGAGGAGAACTCAGTGAATGAGATTGGTCGGAGAAGGAGGTTGAGCAATTCGGAGATGGATATTGTCAGAGATTGAGACATGCGGGGTAATGCGAACTAGAGGGGATTTTTTTGCATGCGAGGTGGAGGGAACTGAATGGGTAAAATGGGCTGACTTTGTTTCAGAAAGTAAAAAAGTGAGAAAAGCAAAAGTCACTTGTGTGCCAGGTGGGGTATCCACCTCAAGCAGGAAGGAAAACAGGACATGTAGCATTATCCGTTTGGAATCCTAGTACAAACCTAATGTTATGAACTTAAAATAATGTACAAAATAATATAATATCTTAAAAGTAATCAAATGTGAAACTCAAAATTTGATAAAAAAATTTACAAACTATTTTATGTCTCTTTTGCAACAAAAAAAAAATTATCTCATCAGTCACTATTTATCACCTCACACCTCCATACCTTATAAAAAAACACATCTATATTATGAAAAACACTCCCACATCCTATGAAAAAACTATAAGGTTAGGTTTTGGATAGTGAGTTGAGATAAGATGAGATGAGTTAAGATAAAAGTTGAAAATTAAATAAAAAAAGCCTATAACCCACGCAATGCACAGATCACTGTGTATGAGGGAAAAAGATCTAGTGAGAGATAGAGTTTTCTAGTAGAGAAATTTCGAAACGGTTTATATGGTGATTTATTTTGACGAAACAATATAAATGTTGAATTAGTGCCTTTGGGTTGAGTCTAGAATCGGTTTATATCTTTATATGTAAAAAAATAAATGCAATTTAAAAGTACAACAGCTTATAATAAAACATTACTTTTAAATTGATTACCGCTTCATAAATATAACACTTCAAGATTCTATTTTTTATTCTAATTATTGTCAATAATAGACTACTTTTCTCGATAGAATGCCAAGTTGGAGTTATATAAACCAATATAAAGGTTGAAGTAATTCTTTTGGGTGGAGTCTTGAATCAGTTTATATCTTTATATGTAAGAAAATAAATGAAACTTAAAAATTATAATAGTTTATAATGAAACATTACTTTTAAAAATATTATTTCTTCATAAACTTAACACTTCAAGATTTTATTTTTTATTCTAATTATTGCCAACAATAGTCTACTTTTATTGGTAGAATGTCATATCAGAATCATATGACTCCGCTTTTATATATAGTAATATATATTGTTATTAGATTATTTTTTTAATGTTATTATTGTTTTAAAATTTGAAAAAATTTAAATTATTTATTATATTTCATGTGAGAATAATAGTGATTGATGCATAACATTCATATTTCCAACAAAACTTCTCGGCCTCACAAATCTTAGATGTAATTATGGGTGTTTGATCATTCGAGATTAGTGGTGGGATTTTGGAGAGATAAATGAATGTGTCTCCCCACTAGCCGATCTACACTCATTGTGGCATGCCAACAAAGCTGGTCCATTTGCAGGCACTATATTTCTTTATTATTTCTAGTGAAGCTGTTCAAAGTGTTTCTTCTCAAGAAAAATATATTTGTTAGAACTTAGCACACTTGTTAACATAAAAAATAACTGATAAAATCAAATTATGGCACGTCGAGGATATGCAGTGTAAATGGATTAAAATAGAATTATTCTTTAGGGAATAAAAGAAATGGAAATTAAACAATAAATAAGGATAAACAGCATAATTCAGGGAAAAAATGTAGTTGCAAAGTAATAAAATATGAAGCTTGGAAAAATTCATATCGCAAAGAACCAACTTTATACACAAGGAAAGAGTCCGTTAGCCACAACTTGTTACACTAATATTACTGGTGAGAAGAAAAACCTAATACTAACTCTTCGAATCAAAAGACACCATCCAAACCACCACTCCTAGAAACAAAACTCACTCGAGAAGTAACACAAGATTTTAGTAACAAGGGCACAAACACAATATCACACTCCAATACGAGACTTCTCTTGGGTATGCCATTTCCTTCACAATCTTAAGACCTCATCAAAGCAATTAGTTTAATGCAGTCAGCCAGTCCATATTTTCAACATACGAGAGAAGATCTAAGGGACGTAGGAAGATGTGTGCATGATGACCAACGGATGACTGATTCAGTCACCATGAGATCAAGTTGCTCGCGGTCACCAAGTCCAATTGTATGGTTCCTCTTGCTATGGGTGCATAAGGTTCTAGACTCGATCATTCCTCCTGCCCTTTTAACTCCAGGTTCTTTGTGTTCCATTTCATTTGCCTCATGCCTCAAGCAAAGAGTAGAATCTGGTAACAAGAGCAGCTTGCCCAGGCTTCCCTCTACATATTATGGCAAGAAAAGAATTATAGAAGTAAGTGTTATGAGATGTTATCAACGGTAAGAAGATTCAAAACTCAAGTACCTTCTTGGAATGGATCCACTCTGGACATGCTGGCTGAAAACTCCAATGCACAACTCCCTTGTTCAATTGCAGAACAAGGGCTGAAGAATGCAAAACTTGGCATTGAGGGAACAGGGGAAGAGAATTCCAGCGCATTAGAATCGCCATTGCTGCAGAAGGAAAACCCACCAGCTGCAGGGAAAGGTGTTGATGGCTCCGCTAGGAAAGAAGAAAAAGATGATCTACATGTGAATGTAGGTGATTCAGCCTCACATGCAATAGGTGATCCAGTGCCAAAGCTGACGTCCTGATTCCGGGACATAAATGAGGGAGAGAAAGAGCCACTAGCTACACCCCTCTCTCCACAATTTTGGTTTTCCCACCCATTTACTTCTTTAGGTCCATTGTCCTTCATCCAGGGATGCTCTATAAGAGAAGAGTAATGTAGGTTATATTTCTAGCAGAGAGAGAGAGAGTAACAGCAAGGCCTCATCCATATCTTGAGATGTATAATGTTAAGCAACAGGTCATTTGGCATTCATCAATACTTCAAAAGATATCCTCCAAAACATATTGTACTGCCTTAAAGAGAAATGAAATATTTCAACAATGGATGGCAAGAACTGCAATTAGATGCAAAATCACTATATTGTGTAACACAACTATCTTGGGATGTGCTAATGTTGCATATCATATGTCTAGGTCTGTCTACGTCATATGATAAATAATGACAACTAACTAAACCTTATAAAATATCAAGGTATCATCTCCTTCATCACTAGTATATAACCAAAATCCAAACTAGGGTGCATGAGTTGAATGCTAAAGAAAGTAATACGAACATAATGCCACTACCAGTAGACACACAGTGAATTGTTAAGTGTCCAACCTACCTAAGACCTGTTGAGCAGTAAGCCTTTGAGAAGGATCCGTACAAAGCATTGCACCGATTAGATTCTTGGCAGATTCTGATATGTGATTCCAGGGTTCAGGTGGGAATCTCAGATCAGCTGCCCTAACAGCATTGAATATGCGGGACTTCGTCTTTCCCCAAAATGGTGGCATTGCACTAAGAAGAATGTAAAGGATAACACCTGCACTCCAAACATCGGCAGCCTGGTTGTAGCCCCCAGCAAGTACCTCAGGAGCTATATAAAACGGACTCCCAACTAGCCCATGCAAGCTCTGCCCTGTTAAATGGACCCAAATGCTTAAAGTATTGCCGAATTAACTTTCTCGAGGAAGTACTAATAAATACAAAACAAGAGCCAATAATCTGTAAAGAAAACCAAGAATTGTGTGTATACCAGGCTTGATGTAGGTTGCAAGACCAAAATCTGCCAATTTAATTGGAGAAGAGGCAGCCTTTGTGGCCAGGAGAATATTCTCCGGCTTCAAATCTCTATGAACCACCCCATTTTCATGACAATACAAAACCACTTGCATCAGATGCCTGAAACGAACCCTTGCCTCAGGTTCGGAGAATCGCCCATGCTTTTCTAGCAGGTGAAATAGCTCCCCTCCAGCACAAAGTTCCATCACTAAATGAACATAGTCTTCCTCCTCATACACTGCCTTGAGATCCACAACATTCGGGTGCCCAGATAGCTTGGTCATAATTTCAATCTCAAGCTTCACACTTCGTACATCATCCAATGTAAACAATCTCTCTTTAGCAATCGATTTGCACGCTAATACCTCTCCGGTTAACTTATCAGAACATACTCTGATGACACCAAACTGCCCCCAACCCAATTGCTCCCCAAGAATGTACCGATCTTTCAAATTTGAGGTCTGATTTGCGTCCAAAATGGTTTCAGTCAAGCTCTCAACTTTATAACAACTGCAGGGCTGTGTGAGTGTGCCGTTGTTGCTCTTGGCAACGGCCATAACAATTCCTCGCCGCCTCCCACCAAACAGCCAAATATACCAATCAGAATCCCAGCTTACGCTTCTCTGGTTATGGGTTCCAGTCTAGTTATTCCGTACACTCTTCAGAACCTCGACTAAAAGTCAAGTAAAAAGTTGGGGTTTTTTCTCCTTCTCTCTTCCTAGATTTCCATTCAACAGAACCAATTTCAAAGTCAAAATCTTATAGAGCATCAATAGCCAGTCGTTGCGTGCAGCATCGACGTTTACCTTGAAGAATATGAAACCAACCTTAAAAACAACAAAAGCTTGAGCCCTTTCCTTTCAATCCCTACTGGATCACCCGGATCTGCAACGCGTTAAAAAAGCGACGAAAGTCAGACTCACACCATCTACTTCTTAAGATTAAATTGCAATTATTACTAATAACAGGCAGTAGTAACCCAATTAGACAATTTTTCTAGATGATCATTGAATTCGTAGAAATATTTGTTAAGCTTCGAAACGAGCACAGAATAGAATTTGAGTCAAATCCGAGCACAAAGTTTTTTTTTTTTTTTNCATCAAAGTTTACCTGAAAACAAATCAACCCAGATCCAAACTTTTTTTCTCGACCCTATAGCCAAGTATGAAACAAAATCCACTTCTAAAATTCACAGACGAAAGGACGCACAGGGTAGAGAGAGAGAGAGACCTGGTTAGGGGGAGAGAGGAGGAGGAAGAAGAAGAAGAAGAAGAAGACCACGCAAGAAGGAGTCCGTTGGAGCAGTGGGTTTGAGTTCAGGTGCCTCCCCCGAGACACAACTCCTCTCCTGTGGGTGGGTCTCCTATGTGAGAGCTTTTTCTCGCCCCCAATACCCAGAAGACTAGTTTTTTGTTTGGTTCCTGTGTTTTTGAAAAATGGAAGTGCTAATAAAAGGGGGGGTTCCTCGGACATCAAGTTCGACTCTGATTCATTTAATTACTTAGCACTAATCATTCAAGAGCCTATCCTGTCACTCCCTTTGTCTCAACCCTTGCGTCCTATGCTTTTTTTTTTTTTTGGCTGATTTATTTGGATAATTCCATTTTTTTTTGTCAAATAATCTAAAATATATAAACAGTATTAATAAATTTTTACAACGTCAAACATTATATTTGAATACCCTCAAATTTATTTATTTATGTTTATTCTCTTTTTGAATGATAAAAACGTGCATGCTGCATAATTATGCCATAAGAGTAATGATTTGTATAAATTTCAAATAGATAATTTTTACATAATTATTTTATAAAAAAATACACTTTATTATAAATAAATAAAAAAGTGTAAAAAGATTTTATCTTTACTTCACACGAATTTTTTAGCTAAATTTCTCAAACAAGAATTGTTGGTTGAGCTGGAACTGGTGACTTGGTAATATGGGTCGACAGAGGCTAGAGGGTGAAGGACATTCGAGGATAACGAATGCTCTGTGTACTTATGCATAATCGACAGATATTAAGGTTGTTATACCTGTTGGGACGTCATCCACTATGAAAAAGATAAAAAGAGCTTGAGCATTGTTATCTCATGTACTTCTCACTTTTGTTCTCATAAAAAAAGGGAGAAAAAAAATAAAAGAATTTTTCTCACATCTTGGTTCTAATATCACTTATAATATTGTAAATTTTCGATCTATTTAGAATAAATTAAAGTTAAAAAAGATGCCCAAATTTTTTAGATATTCGAAATGGCATCCCGTGGATTGTTCCTAGAAAAAAAAAAATTGCAGGAGGTGATGTTTGGATAATGAGTTGAGTTGAATTGAGAGTTGAAAATTAAATAAAATATTGTTAGAATATAATTTTTTAATATAATTTTTATTTTAAAATTTTAAAAAATTAAATTATTTATTATATTTTATTTAAAATTTTAAAAAATTATAATAATTAAATAAGATCAACTCAGGTGCGGTTTGGATAGTAACTAGTAAGATGAGATGAAATGATTTTATATGAAAGTTGAATAAAATATTGTTAGAATATTATTTTTTAATATTATTTTTTTTTAGATTTAAAAATTTTAAATTATTTATTATATTTTGTAATAAAAGTTAAAAAAATTATAATAATAAAATAGATAAGATTAAATTCTTTCATTACTCAAACGAGGATCATTATCCAAACAAATCTTTATAACATTGCGCGGATACAAGACAATAAGCGGGAGAGGATGATGATGCTATACCTCGTGATGTTACCAAGATAGACGGTGCCAGACATTGCAAGCACTTTGGTCTCAATCAGATGGGTTCCTTGTGGATAACGCGAAAAGAAAGTACCACTCATCCAAAGCTGAAAAATAGATATTTGGACCGTTTCAATGAGTATTTTTTTTTTTAGTTGAAAAAGAAAGGAAAAGAATGTAAGTGGGTGATACAAAATCACACGTCCCCAAGAATTAAAGGCCCCACAATTTGAGTAGGGGTAAGAAATTCATGATCTCAAATTGTAGACATCTACTCCCTTTTTCCACCCCAGGTGGTAGCATTCTTGTCTTTCATTCTAATATATTATAAAATAAAAATATAAAATATCATTTGAGTATTCTTGCATTATAAAAAATAAAAAATAAAAAATAAAATAAAAATTATTGATATAGTTTTTAATAAAGATAACCTATAAAAAAAGAAAATGAAATATATTGAGAGACTTGTGTTGGTAAGCCAATGAAATTCGATGGTCAGTTGAGTATTCTTGCATTATAAAAAAAAAAAAAAAAAG
>QEOT01004460.1:2458-21147 GCA_003123785.1 Pterocarya stenoptera
AAGGAGTACCAAAAGAATTCAAGGTGGGCCTTTTTCACTATCAATATATAAGATACATCTTAAAATACGATCAAGAGGTATACGATCAAATATAAGATTGGTCACTCGCTTGCTTTCCATTGCGCCATAGAATGCGCACTCCAATTTTGAGACCGGTGTAATTTTGCAACACTCCAATCTTCCTTTGGTAAGAGGTTTTGATGAATATCTTCAATGATTGGAGTTATTTGCCACGAAAGTGAGGGAGCTACCTTTGTTATAGCATCTATGACAATTTGAGCGTCACCTTTTAGAACTGCTGGTCTGTTTTGTACTATTTTCGTCATTTGCGTTACCAAAAGAGCTGCTAAAGCTTCTGCAAATGTCGGGTTGGAGGTTTCAATCCTCGTTGTCCATATAACCTCTACAATGCTACCATTTGAATCTCGGCATATTGCTGAAAAGGTTAAGAAATGATTTTTCACTGCTACATCAAAGGAAAAGCTCCATTGGTTTTGGGGGGGGGGGTGTTTCCAGCTTAGATTTTGATAAGTTTTAGTCTTTTGTTCCCATGCTTGAGAATGGCAAGGAAAGTCCTTTCTAGCTGGATTGATGCCTTTTTAATAGAGAGTTGAATGATTGTGCACAATATCATTCCTCTATTTTCATATAAAGTCTATTACTATTATTGCAAATATTTGAAAAGGATGTAACTCTTGATTTGTGAGACCCAGTACTAGAGTTGGGTTGATTATCAATTGTATCCAGTCATTTATTGAGTTGATCGGAAGTATTGCAAGATTTAGGTTTGGATATAAAGATGGTTTCAATTCATTTCATCTAATCATTATAACTTTTTTAAATTTTCATGCAAATACAATAAACAATTCAACTTTTTCAAATTTTAAAACAATAATAATATTAAAAAATAATATTCTAACAATATTTTATTCAATTTTTAACTTTTATCTCAACTCACTATCTAAACCTCATCTGAGTGGCCAGCAGTTTTTGAGAGTAGAGCTCTCGTCTTTAGGAGTCCCTTCAATAGCCATGAGTCTGATGATTTGGGGTTACGCTCAGAAAGTCCGTTGAGTGGAGATATTTTTTTGGAAGTATTTCATGCCAAAGCCCATTGCTTTCTTGACTCATTTCCTATCCTGTTTTAGCTAATAAAACAAATTCATGGTCTCCATTAATCTGAGATCCAATCCCCCTGTTGTTTTCGGTTGATATATGGATTTCCATGATTTAAGAAAGAGATTATGGATTTTTTCTTTTGGGAAGCCCCACTAGAAGTTTTTGAAACTTGTGTTCAGCAACTTACACACAAACTTCGGAAGCATGGAATTTGGCATTTGATATGTAGAGATTGTGCTTGCAACTGTTCGGATTAACATAGTTCTTCCAACTTGAGAGAGTAATTTGGACTTCCATTCTTTTAATTTGTTGTAGATTTTTTCCATCAAACCTGTGAAACTTTCTTTTATTGATTTTGTGAAAGAAATTGGGAGGCCCAAGTATTTTATTCTAGATGAGGACGGTTTGTATTGTTGAATTTGGGTAATCAACATTTTGATCTCAGTGCTTGTGTTTCTTGAGAAAAAGATGGATGAATTATTATGATTGATTTTTTGACCTAACCATTTTGAATATTTCTTAAGAACTTCAAATAATACTTTTGCATTTTGTTCTTTTGCTTTTCTGAACACAATGGGGTCATTTGCCAAGATAAGGTATGAAATTGTGGGATAGTTCCTGCTTATTATGATTCCTTCAAATTTTCCTTGGGCTTTTGATCTGATTATTAATCTTGACAGCACTTCCGTGCATAGAGTGAACAAGAAAGGAGAAATAAGGTCACATTGTCTGAGTCGCCTTTGAGTTTTAAAAAACCCTCTAGATGGTTCATTAATGATAATAGAGAAGGATGCTGTCGAGATACATTCTCTTATAAGAATTATCCATGTATTGCTATATCCAAGAACTTCCATCACTTTAAACAAAAATTCCTTTCTACATAGTTGAATGCCTTTTCTATGTCAAACTTGATTGCCATCATTCCTCTTCCCCCCCCCCCCTTTCTTTTTTACAAATTGTGGAACATGTCGTGGGCAATCATCTAGTTTTTTTTATGTTTTGACCTGGGACAAAGGTCGTCTAGAGGGGGGATATGATATGAGGAAGGGTAGTTTTGAGCCTGTTTGCCATAATTTTTGTGATGATTTTGTATGTGACATTTGTTAGGCATATAGGATGGTAATGCTGAGAATTACTGGGGTTTGAAATTTTCGGAATGAGGGCAATATTGGTGTGGTTCATTTGGTTTAGAAGCTTCCCATTTTTAAAGAAATTCTGCATTGTATTGATAACTTCTTTCTTAATGATATTCCAGTAATTTTTGTAAAACAGAGTGGTTATTCCATCCGGACCTGGTGCTTTTTGATTCAGAACTTGTTTTAATGCTGCCAAGATTTCTCTTTCACTGGGTGAGGCATTAAGGAATTCATTTTCTTGATCTGAAGTTTGCCTGTCAAAAAGGTTTTCAAGATAACCTAGGACGATTGGATTTGAGGTGGCATATATCGTCTAAAAGTAACCTATAAAGGAAGACTCAATTAATAATTAATCCATGGTCATTTTACAAGGGCCCAATTTAGTGGAGTTGATGGCATTCTTCTTTCTCCTGATTGTTGTTGACAAATGGTAGAATCTGGTGTTGAGGTTCATGGTTGTCAGCCATGAGATGAATAATTTTTTACGTCATAAAACTTCTTCATTTTTCAGGTGCCTCTGGAGATCATACTGGAGTTATTGTTCATTTGTCTGATTTTGTTAGGACAATATGCAACATTGTATTTCAAAGAGTTCTCTTTCTATCTTTTGAATTTCTATCTTTTGAATGTTATCCTGGATCTTCCCAAAGTGTACTTTATTCTAATATTTGAGAGCATTTTTGGTAGCCTTGATTTTTTTGCAAAAAATATAAGGAGTTCCTCTAAATTGCTTGCTCCAAGCTTCTTAAATTATCTTATGACTATAAGTGGTTCATGAATCCAAAGTTCTTCAAATTTAAAGGAGTGTGGGCGATCTTTTTGAGCTGTTGTATTTAGCAATAGTAGGTGATGAACTAAAGCAGAAGATGTTAAATGTTGGAGGGTGGCATCCGTAAATAGCAGTCTCTATTGTTGATTTACTATACCTACCGCGATCTAATCGCTCTCGATTGAGTTATCTACCATGCCGATTGTTTGTCCACGTAAAAAATGGGCCTATGTATCCAATGTTAATTAGACCTTAACTGTCCATTAATATTTTTAAGCCACCAATTGAGGAATGTTAGAATCACATTTTATTCATCATTGTGCAAGTTACAATGTGGCCTAAGGTGGCCTTTACATAGGAGGCCAAACTACTACAATGTCCTCACTTAAACCATGTGGGACATACTATTCATACAAACTATTCCCACACTCACATATACACTAATAGCTCCCCTCAAATTCAAGGTGGATGAGAAACCAACTTGAGGTTGTCAACCAAATAACGAAACTGAGTCGTAGGTCAAAGTCAAAGGTTAACAGTTGTGATGTGGATGCTGACTTGGCAAGACATCGTGGAAGACTGCTGACGTGGCAGGACGACGTGGAAGACTGCTGACTTGGCAGGGTGTCGTGGAAGACTGCTGACTCGGCAAGACGTCAAGGAAGAATTCTAATTTGGTAGACTGCTAACATGACAATCTACAATCGTGGTTGCTGACATGGCATGCCCACCCTAAAGAATAAAGTTCAGAGCACTACTCTGATTTGGTAGATTGCTAACATGACAATTTACAATCGTAGCTGCTGACATGGCATGCCCACATTGTGCAAGTTACAATGTGGCCTAAGTTGGCCTTTATATAAGAGGCCAAACTACTACAATGTCCTCACTTAAATCATGTGGAACATACTATTTATATAAACTATTCCCACACTCACATATACACTAATAAGGAAGTTGCAACTGGATGTCCTTCAAATTTTTCTAATTGATTTAGCAAATCATTAAAATCGCCTATAGGAGTGAAAATCGATGTCGTCAGCCTGATTTTTGGGCAAAATCGACGTTGACCGATGTATGAAAAAATGGGGGAGCTACCAACCTTAACCAGTCGATGGGGAGGAGGGAGCCGATTGAGGCGGTTCTCTGTCAGTTCTCGATCAATGTCAGTTCCCCTAGGGCGATTATCTACTGAGAGAATAATGAGAGAGACTGAGAGAGAGAGTTGCATAGGAGAGAAAGAGAAAGAGTTGCAGAGTAAATTGGATTCGGGAAGAGGAGGCTGAGGAAGAAGGAGATGCATCTCGAAATGCCGGCGTCGTTTCAGACTTTTTTTTTTCCTTACGTTCTTAATAAAACGATGCCGTTTGGTTTAATGCCAAATGATGTCGTTTCTATTATCTGTTGTAATACTTATTAACTAAAATGACGTCTTTCTACTTAAATTTAAGTGGAACGACATCGTTTTGATAAGAGTATATTAAAAAAAAAAAAAGGTTTCATTATATCGATTGGTTTAGCGGCCCGGTCTAGCTTCAATCCTGGACCGAACCGCTGAACATCGGTTTCTTCAAATTTCCATCGCACGCAAACCGGTTTTCCACGTTCCAGTTGGTTCCTAACGCGGTGGTCAGTTCGAGTCGGTGGCAACCGGTGGTGTCGGTTTCTGTATAGCCCTAATCGCCTATACAACACCATAGCCTAGGAAATGCCTTGATTATATCTTAATTTGTTTCCAGAAACTTGTTTTGAATCGCCATTGAAATGAGGCATACAGAGTAATGAGCTATGGATAAAATGGAGAGTTAGAATGGATTAAAATAGAGATAACATTTATATTAATATTGACTGGTTCTATATATACACCTGATCGCCAAACAAGTAAAAGACTGTAAATGTAAAAGTTTGGCTAGGATTAGGTGATTATGTTGATAAGTTTGTATAGGATTAGGTGACTAAAATGATAGAGTTTATCCAATCATTAAATTGGTATTTATAGATGAATGTAAAATAATTATTGACTTTATCAATAACAACATTGAGTCTATCTAGAAGTCTTAGAGGTTGTTTAGATAAGTCATCTATGTAAAATTCGAGTCCATAAGGATTTGCACTCATCCAAAACAGAAGCTGAATATAAATCAGTCACTGTAGAGAAGAGTTATCGCGACATGTCAGCAATCAGTCAAGAAACATTCTTACGACTGTCTCTGTCTGTCAGCAGAATCCTATTTCAACTAGGACACTTTTCAGGTTGTTTATTTAAATGATCCTACTGGTTGAAATTTGTAGGAATTCAGATCTACATATTTTCTAGAGCACTTTCTAGTGCATATTTTGGTGAAAAAATTTCTTAGTGAATTCTCATATTTGTGATCACTCTTTGAGTGTGATCGTGCTTTAAGTGTAGAGGATCGTTGATTGGATTTTAGCCACTGGAGTTCCAGGAGGAAAAATAATATTTGAAGGTTGCCAGAGGTTCTGGTTGCTACCGTGATAGAAGACAAACGAGTCGTTTGTCAGGGCAAATAAGAGAGTCAATTTGCAAAAATTTTGTAATTGATGAGTACTTGTAATTGATTTTCAAATAATAAGATTAACTTTCTTGAGTTTGGCTGCCCCGTAGGGTTTTACGTTTAAAGAATTCTTTAAAGGATTTCCCTTAGAAACCAATCATTGTGTTAAACAAAGTGATTAATTTATTTCAAGTATTTGATTTGTGTAATCATCATAATATTGAGATCTAACCAATTTGTTCAAGTATATTAGTAGATGATAAACAGGGATACTTGGGTAATTTGAAAGACCTCCTTTATTTTCTGAGGTTGGGAAGTTTACAAAATGATAGAAACTAAAACTATTTACAATGGCTAAGGTGCGTTCTTTACAGGTTGCTGTTCTTCTTTTTCTTTTTCTTCGTAGGATGCTGTTCTTCTGTGGCTTGCATAGAAGGGCTCAATCTTTTACATGTTTTGGATTCAACTAAGGAGGGGAAGCCTCTATTACTTCTACTGAATTGTCAATGTTGATGGTGATGGGCTCATCATTGTCTTGGGCTAGCAGCTTATTTGTTTGTGGGCTATTCAAATCAATAGTAAAAGCCAACTGGGCTTGGTCACTTCTAAGTGGGCCTGGTAATATAATGTGAGAGTAAGAAGTGATTGGCTCACATTGAATTGCTGAGAACGGCCTGGTCCGATGCTTGATGGTTTGAGATCGATATGGAGCCTCTATCAGTTGATGTTCATCTGTTGAGGAGATGGGTTGCGCCGAATTAGTCAGATCCTTCAGAGAATAGTTACCCCCTAGTAACTGAAGCCCGTCGGTTTCGTTGTGGTTGGTGTCGGCTGATTAATGCTTGGAGAAGGGAAGCCAAACCACTGTAGATCTTTGCCACGGGCCACCGGAAATGATGGCTCCATTCCTCTGCCCTGTAGACTCTCTGATTGCTTTAAGAAGTGAAAGGGAGACTCCGACCCTCTACCGTGTATGCGTTCTGAGTCCATATCGCCGGTAAGACCCACCATAATAGGTTCTTTGATTTTTTGCCCCTGGGTTTCGAGTGTATCTTCCACCATTATTACTTTCCCTTTATCTTTTCCTGGGGATCGTTGGTGGTCCATCAGGTAATCAACTTGGAATTATCTGTGTTGAAAGGGGGTCTTGAGTTTGTGATGATATTCTGGTCTCAGAAATGATGGCTCCTGCTTGTATGTCTGTTCCTTGGATAGTATTTTGTGAGTTTACAGATAGGAATGTCTGAGAGTGATTCATGCTTTGGTGTTCAGCACGCATCCAAGGTCTATATGGAAGGTTGTATTGGATGGATTTGAGAAATGTGCAGAAAAGTTGGGAATGACCCAATCTGCCACAAGCGTAACAGAAACCCGACAGCCTTTCATATTTGAAAGCCACCCATGTATCGATGTTGAAATCTCAAGGGAGATTAAACCCTTGTTGCAGAGGGTTTGTGATGTCTATGTCCACTTTAATCCTGATGAATTTTCTGCAAGTGATTCCAAATGTAGAGTCTTTTTCCACTTCAATTAGGTTGCCCAATGCATTCCCAATCTGAGTTGCATTTTCTGGTTTCATGTAGTCTAAGGGGAGGCCATGAATCTGTACGTGGAAGATTTGGTGATTCAGACGGATCTCCTGCAATGTTGATCCAGGGGGCCATGATTTGAGAATAAGCAAGTGTCCTTTAAAATTCCATGGAGCTTGGTTGAGGGTACGTAATTTATCTTGAGGAGTTTGAATCTGAACAAGAAGAGATTTGATTGTAGACCCTCTATTAGAAATTTCTGAAGGGGAAGCTCCAGGCAGCCTTGATGCTTGCATGAATGGCAAGCTTGTTCAGTGGACGTGCAGCTACTAACCGACGTACTAGTGGCTCTGATGTTTTTTTTGCTTCTTCCATTGCAGGTTCAAGCTTGAGATCCTTCAAAGAGAGAGCTTTTGTTTGAGAGATTAGAGAATCCACATGGTTTCAGAGGAGGAAATTTGTATTTTGGTTCTTTGTGTTTAGTGAAACCGATGGTACTCCAATATTGTGGAGTGCAATTTACTGAGCAATTTTAGAGAGAGACTTTAGTTTGTGAGTGGGATTGAGAAGACCAGGTTGGATCATTAGGAACACAATTTGTGTGGATTTGCATTAAATAAAATTCTAAGTAATTTTTCTATTTTTCAATCACTGTGCAAGGCCCCATAATACTAAATTTAACATTTAATATAATGAATTATTTATATTTTAAATAATTTTTTTAAGATCTTGTTAAATCGAAGCACAAAATTTGCACTAAACTTCATTTCAATTAGTTGTTGTATTAAATATAAATTCAAAAATATTTTATTTAAAGATATTATTTTATTTAAAAATTTGAAAATATTTCATATAATTATTTATGTTTTATTATATTATAATTACGATTAACGTATTTAAATCTCGCTTTATATCTCAATTTGTATTGAACCGCCCCTTGGACTTACTGTGCTTTTAGAAATTAAAATTTAAAATGCATGCATAGTCTTCATGTGACAAAGAGGCTGTTTAAACCTAACAAATATTGATTTGGCTTACTTTTTTGTTATCCGAGTTGCATTTAAATTGATATCTATCTCTGTTGTATGGTATTAGAGTTTTGTCTATCTAAACATTGTATTTTTTCTATAAATTTTGAAAACATCCACTTAAATAAACAGTGTAAAACTAATAGTGAACAGTTTAAAACAGTAAATGAATTGTACAACTTGACATGAACAGTGCAAAATCTCAAGGCTTCAGGTATATATTCTATAAATATAGTGGGACTCCTACCTTTTTCCAAATCTCAAAAAGTGAAAACTATTTTATCTCATCTCACTATCCAAATATATATTTTTTTTTTACAAACTATCTTATCTCATCTTAACTGAAAAAATATCATTACTATTTAAAATATCTCCTCTCATCTTAACTGTGTATCCAAACAAAATCTAAGTGAGAAGAATCAGTAAACACATAAAAAGGAGGGGGAGGAACTGGGAAGAATCCCACCAAAGAGTTTGAATTTGAACGAGGAAGATAAGGCAGCCCGTTTGAACAATGTACTAAGAATATGGAAACCGTAATCTTTTTTTTTTTTTTTTTTTTTTTATAAGAGTTGGTGACCACCTGTCCAAGAGTAGTCTATCTCCAATTTTATTAAAAACTTTCACTTATGGCAGAATAATACCGTGGAAGACCAAAGAACACAAGGGTTTACAAGAAAACAAGTAAAAATATCCCTTGTGCCTATCAAAGAAGAACCAATAACCAATAATCAATGAAAAAATGATAATGAATTATGAACGTAAATAAGGTAATTCTCAGCGATCCGTACGTGGTAGGCCTTGAATTATTCCAGATCCAAAAGCAGCACCCATGGAAACCGTACTCAAGTGGTGAATTGGTATGGAATTGGATCATCCAGATACTATCCAGACCATGTTTCACATGATACGCAAATTCTGCACCACATATTTCACTCAAGGTTTCATCTTTTACCATGTCTGCAATGCTGGTGTACATTTGAAATAAACTCTTTATTATAAACGAATAAATCAATCTGGAAAGCTATATATATTTAAGGTGGACCTAAGAGAACCCATGACAGCTCTGAAATAATATTTACATCTCTTACTCAAAATTAAGAGATCATCCTATAGAATATCATGTTGTGCAGTAACAACCTTTTAGCCTCAATTATGATTTATGGATGCATGGCCAATAGAATTCTTTTATAAAAATTATATATATATTGAAAAGGGTAGATTTATGTACTGCGAGTTGATGTTGTAGAGCTGGCAATCCAATTTAGAGCAGAATCTGGGGAGAGTGGCTGCGAATGAGTCTTCAACAAAGCAGCATCATCTGCAGATATATTTACCTCCTCTGTCTTGTGCTCAATGTACTCCTTTTCTCGTATATCATCTAGTTCTTCCAGCAACTCTGCCATAGATGGTCTGCTTTCCTTGACATGTTGCAGACACTGAAATGCCAACTCTGCAACAGCAGTTATAGTTCTCTTGACCTTGCTGTCTGATTCAAACCCAAGAGTTTTGTCAACAAGCTCGTGCAATGTCTTGTTTTGGATCTTGTTGACAGCCATGTTAGATAGATTAATTTCGTGTCGATGCCGTGTGATGTCAACAGCAGGCATGGATGATATAAGCTCAATTAGCACCACTCCGAAGCTAAAAACGTCGCTCTTCTCAGTAAGCTGGTAGCATTCATGATACTCAGGATCGACATAGCCAGGAGTCCCTTGTGGAGAAGTAGAAACATGGGTGACATCCGTTGGAAAGAGACGAGACAGTCCAAAATCTGCAACTTTGACACAGAAATTGTTGTCGAGAAGAATGTTGTTGGTTTTCACATCGCGGTGGATGATAGCAGATGCATGGAGATATGTCAAAGCACTTGCCGTTTCAATGGCAATGTTCAGTCTAGTAGGCCAATGAAGTGCACCAGGTTTTGCCCGTTCGCCATGAAGATGATCGGCAACAGTGCCATTGGGTACGTATTCGTAAACCAGCACCAGTTCACGGCTGTGGCGAGAGGTGCTGCCATAAAGTGAGACGAGATGTTGGTGGCGTAAGCGAGTAAGGATTACTACTTCATTCATGAATTGCTCGACTCTCTTGCAGTTGTTTTGGTACAAGCGCTTTACTGCTACTGCACGCCCATCTCGAAGCTTGCCTGGTGATCAAATATATCAGAGAAAAGACATTTTCTTCAAGTTTAAACCAAGGATATATATGCTTTAGTATCGTGTTAAATCACGATCTGTACCAAAAACATGAATGAAAACAGTATTTTGTGTTTGTGCGTGGGCTCTTACCATAGTAGACAATGCCAAAGCCACCATCTCCAAGTTCTTTATGTGAATCGAAGTTGTTTGTGGCTTCTTCAAGTTCGGTGTAGGTGAAGAGATGAACTCCAAAGTACTTACTTCCCATCTCAGGATCATCTGTCGTTGTGGAGGAAGGATGATCAGAAGAGATGTTTCGAGACTGAAGGGAGGAAGGCATATATTGCAGCGCATATTTCTTCTTGTAGCGTTTTTGACAGATGAAGAAGATGATGCACATTATGATCACGCTCCCAATAGCTGCGCCTACACCTGGGGTAAAAGGAAGAGTGCCAACAGGTTCAAAGTGATGATCAAATTGGAGAAATGTTTGTGACAAACCCCGAAGAGAGAAGAAAAAAGGATGAAAATAGATATATTACCTATGCCAGTCTTCACCCGCCAGTTCGGTTTCCGTTTAGGTGTAACTGTAAGGAAATATGGAATCAATGAAGTATCAGAATACATGTGCCATAAAAAAATAAAATAAAATAAATAAAGCTATGAAAAACTCAGCCATCCCCTTTACTGGGCTGTGTTTTTTGAGAGTAATTTAGTGCCCAGTGTGCAACATCATGATTCTTGCCCACCAACAATCTGGAAATCAAAGATTATGGCTGCCAGATCCTTGGGAATTTCTAGGATTTCGTCCATGTCTTGGAGCAGAGGACAGAATATTTTTAATACAAAGGAGGAAGAGCATCACTTGAATATAAAAATTCTATCAGAACCTAATAAATTTGCAATATTTGAACTTTTAGTCCCTAGCTTTATGTGACTGAATGTAGATTAGACTGAAAACTAAAGGACTTCAAGAAAATAAAGAAGCAGACTATGCAGAATGAACGTAAAGCTGCAAGATCTTCTCACCCTCTATACTAGCTGATGAACAACCTTTTACTATCAAAAGGTTAAAAGAGAGAATTTAAGAGAAGGAAAGAAGATTTTTGAAGAAACTACTCAACAATGATGATGAATCTTCCTACAGAATTACCATCATTGCATGTTTTGAGATGAGGCCCGCCTTGGCAAAAACAAACAAACTTATGATTATCATCCAATCCACACCGTCCACCACTTATCTGACAAATGCTGCAATTATGTCCACTCCAATTCAACAAAAAACCCATCTTCATAATCTCAGTATGATTCATTTCCTCTAAGCTTGAGAAGTTGACTCCACTCTGCACATGTACAGGCACATCAACCAAAGACTGGCACGATCCTGAAGAATAGTTTTGCTCCAGTAATTCCTTGTGGAAAACGGCGAAAGAATACAGATGAGAACTATTGGCAGCACACTCTATTTCAAATATAGGGTAATCAGGCAATGATGTGCAGTTGTAGAAGATGGAGAAATCAATATTATCCGAACTAAGATCCAATTCATGAGTTGGATGGATGCTGATATTGTGCAAAGGAGCAGGGCATGTGCCCTTGTAGGCAGCAGCACTGGCGACGATCAATGAATAGTTGGCGTAAAAGATATCCTTAATGATATACTCGATATTGGAAATTGAGAAAAACGAGTTTCTTTCTCTACAGATGACCTCAAAGCTGGGGAGGCCACAGAAAGATTCTTGCTCATGAGGTATCCAAAACGGGTAGCTTATATTTAGACCATTGCCACAAGTTCGAGGCATGCAGGCTTGAAATTTTGCATCTAGGGAAAGTGTGGGTTTGGCTAAAGTGAAGAAGATGGAGAAAAAGATGCATATATGAAAAGGTTTTGAGGACATGAAGAGGTTTTGGAGGTCCATTTGGGGTGGAAGGAAGCAAGGAGTAAAGGAAAACAGAGGAAGAAGGAAAGAGCCTTACTGTGTACTGGAAATGGAGTTAATGGTGGGGAAAGACAAAACAAAGGTTCAAGCAACAGCAAAAAGATTTGTTGAATGTCTCGGTCAACAACGAATCATTCAGGCCAGCAGTAATCTAAAATCTTTGTTTTCTGATTGCAATTTTCCAAATGTATTGAAAATCTTGCACTCCAAGTAAGAAAGACACCGTCATCTCAAGTAATGGGGACACCATCGTGATCCATTCGTTTGTATGGATGATGTACGAAAAAAATGAAGAATAATCTAACAGTGCTACATACAGTCGTGAAGTACGTAAGCACCGCACATTCATTTTAAAAAAGAATAGAGTCTACAATTAAAAAATTAATTTTTTTATTTTATGTAAATTTTATATTTTCTCTTTTTTTTTAAAAAATTACATAATATTTACACATTTCATAATTATAAATATCATTTCTCATATACAAAAATGTTCCAAGTAGGCAACAAATGCATAGTTGAGACGTATTGAAAATTTTCTACACTAAAAGACCTCTAACCAACCAAACAAACGAATGAGACAAAAGCTGCACACATATCAAACAAAGATTGGAGGGTGATAAAGAAAATATGCGAATACATGGGGCCATGACCAAGAGTGGATGACTATGGTTAACAGCTGTGGTTGGTTGAACAGAAAGTGGAGGCCAGGAAAACAGAACTCTGACCTCGTTTGAATTCATAAATTTCGTCCACATATCTTATTTTTATTATTATAATTTTTTTAAATTTTTTTATAAAATATAATAATTTTTTTTAAAATTTTAAAATAAATTTTTTTAAATTTTTATATAAAATATAATAGATAATTTAATTTTTTCAAATTCTAAAGAAAAACTCTAAAGGCGGCGTCGTGCGCTACTCCTTGCGGACTACTCCTTACGTGGAATCAAACGCAGCGTCTGGATTAAATAAAACGGTGTGTTCCATACTCTTTATAAACCGATCTTTTTCTCTACCAAACGGTGCGTTTTGTATTTTGCATCTCTCTCCCAGAGTACTAGTTTCCTTCTCCTCTTCTACTTCTCCCAGTTTCCTTCGCCCTTTTCTCTTCTCCTTCTCCTTCCATACGAAACCCATCGCATTTTCTGAGGATTTCTGAGAAGAGGTCGTGCGTTTCTGAAAAGGGTTGCTGCAATGGGCTGCTGTGTTTGATTTCGTCTTCTCCAAGGCGTCGGTTCGATTTCGTCCTAGCACAACTCCATCTCAGTCCATTTCCTCAATGCGTTGTTGTGTTTGAGGATTTGTTTTGAGCCTTTCATCTATCTTTTCCATTTTCCTTCCCTGTTTATCTCATGGATTTTTTATCTCAGTCCATTTCTACAAAATCTATCACCAATATATACAACCCAAATGAGGCGCCTAAGTTGTTCAATGAAATGCTCGAACGAGGATTTTTGAAGGATGTTTCAGCATATAATAGACTAAATAAAAGGATGGCCCTCTCCTTAAATGCACGTCAAGTATTGTAATATATCAAGCTAATAATAAGTATTCATGCTCACCGAATGGAGAAATTCTATTAGCTAATATGTATAAATTAGCTCTTTACATGCAACTGATTGTTCCTTAACGCAGTAGAAAAATGAATGATCGATGACGTGAACCCAAAATGAGAACGTTTACAATGGTTTCTACTGTGGAAACTTCACTCCAAATGAAAACTATAAACCCAAAATGTGGACAGAACTCTGGACCAGCTGGTAATGTTTTTTTATGTTGCCCAACTTATTATTTTTTGATGTTACTTGAATTCATTGAAGCTCCATCTCTTTGTAAATCTTACGACCAGGTTCCTGGAATTTGGAAGAGTACTAGCTGACGGTGATTCTCAAATTTGAAAGAGAGGAAGAGATCTGAGAGTTTTCTTTGAAGAGGACCTGCGTTGGTCTTCTTCTGGGTAGAGCTGAAAGAGACGTGCGTTGATTCTCAAAGCTGAATCTTGTATCTTTTTTCTTTTTTCATTTCCTTAAGGAAATCGGTTGGAAACTGGTGAAGATGATAACCTGCAAAATGTGAAGACAAGGTTGAAGCAGTGTGTTTTGGTGATACTACGTTGCTCTTCTTCTTCAATTCTTCGTCCTCTAGTTATTTATTTATTTATTTAAATATAAGTACCACGTCAGCGTGGTGCACACGGCCTCCGCATCCGTACGTCTGTACGTAAAACTGAATTTTAAAATAATTTTTTTAAATTTATATATAAAATATAATAAATAATTCTATTTTTTCAAATCTTAAAATAATAATAATATTAAAAAATAATATTTTAAAATTATTTTATTTTTCTATTCACAAACCATCCACCTCTGTCTCTTTCTTCCTTCCGCGTGCTCCAGAGTAAACGAGCAGAGAAAATGATGACCTAGAATCTTAGATGTTGGAAACGTGGGTCGGTTTGCGTATGATGGAAACTGGTTGACTCTGATATAAAGTTTTCATAAAGGAAGCCAAATTAATGAATATTCTATATATATATATAAATATATATTCATCACATATTTGAATTTATTGATTATCAGAAGATATGTTTTAACATAGTCTTTTTGTGTTAGTTAATAGGCTTTTCATTAATTCAGAATAATTAGTTAGCAATTTTAAATTAAACCATTGTCTACACTTTTGAATGTCATATTTTCAAGAGAAAACCATACATCAAATGTATAATATTAGGATAAAGGGAGCCATTTAGGAGGAGGAGGAGATCAAGGGAAGGAATCAGTTTCAAATCTCATTGTTTATGCGAGTTTGTGGTTGCCAAATGGCTTCAAAGTTGAAAGAGTTATTCTATTCTTAAATATGTATGTAGATCATATCATTCATATAACTTAAATAGTAATATTTAATTTAAGATTCATATTTTAAAATTTATCTTTTAAATCAAATTATATTATATATTTATATGCAATAATTATTTAACCTAATAAAGACAAAATAAATGAAAAAAAAATGTAGCAACAAAAAAATAATATATATATTTGGTAGACAGATATTGTCTGACGTTATATAAATATATATATATATTTATATATATAAATATATATATATATATTTATATAAATATATATATATATATTTATATATATAAATATATATAATTGTGGCTTGTTAAGATAATGGTATTTTGTTCTAAGCTCAGGTGGTGATTCTTTGAAAGAGAGAGGTTTTAAGCTAGCTTGACTTGGGCGATGGGTTAGAAAGTTAACATGTATATACATATATACATATATATATATTATTGTAGCTTGACTAAGTGATATTTTGTTCCAAGCTCAGGTAGTGATTCTTTGAAAGAGAGAGGTTTTAAGCTTGACGTGCACAATGGGTTAGAAAGTTAACATGCATGACTCATTTTGAACAAGTCATAGCTATGAAGAGAAATTTTAAAGGAATTTAATATTGAAATTAACATTGGTGAAACAAATGAACGAAAGATGAAACAATTGAGAGAAGTCTATTGAAAGTCTTGTATTCAACTTGAAGTGAGTAATATACAAAGCAGAGTAATGAAAAGTGATCTGATAAAAGTGGACGAACTCACTAACCAATTACTAATTAATTATAATACCAACTCTGATTGAAAATTTATAATTTTACACTTGAACATATATCTGTAATTAATAATCCCCCTCAAGATGAATAGTAGATATTATGAACATTCATGTTGGATAACAAAGAATGAAAAATAGTAGATCCAAGAGGTTTTGTAAGTAAATCAACAATATGATAAAAAGAAGAAACATGTGGAGTCTGAAGAGCACCAATTTGTATTTTTTCTTTGATAAGATTGCAATCCAATTCAATATGTTTGATTTTTTTTTGAAATACAGGATTAGTTGCAATATGGATAGTAGCTTGGTTGTCACAAAAAAGCAAAGACTGGTGAAGATGTTGTTGATGAAGATCACAAAATAATGACGTCCCTCTCCCTCTCACGTTTCTCCAACCCCCTTGTAAGGGGATTTTCTCCTCAAGGCCCTATCAAACCCGACTTAGGACTAAAAGCCCGACTTAGGACTAAAAGCCAAGAACTCGGCCCGCTAGGAAAATCTTTTGTTGTCAAAGATCATCGTGGAGAATGTAAGTTTCTTAAATAGATAGAAAGATTAATAATCCATATTATAAAAACATGATAAGTTTTCTGCCTTTCATGCATATTAATTTAGCACCACAATACCTTAAATTATTTTCATCCTGATCTCATGAGAGATCCATGTTTTTCCCCCCTACAGATTGCATATCTCTAGGAAGTTGCTTCCAATATTAAAAAATTTCAATTTTTTTTTCATGAGTATTATATTTTTCCATTGAGTTTTGAATTGAATTTCATGTTTTTCTTGACCAATATGAGTAGTACTCGTGATGGGAACTACTCATGAACGAAGAATTGTCTTATCGGTTGTAGAGTCAAACTAAAGGGACAAGTCAGCTTGGTCTTTAGTCAAACCATGTACACGTGATGACCGACGACCCTCCTAATCATGAATAAAACAACAGAAATGCTAAATCCAGGAAAGTTGGTCCCGATAGTCATGTGTTCAGATGCAATTATTTATTTATTTATTTATTTATTAAATGATTAAAGAAATATTTTTTAATAATATTGTAATATTTTTTAAATATTTAAAAATATTAAAAAATACATGTAAAAATAAAAATAAAAATAAATAAATAACATAAAATACACTTATCGGAACCAAATTTGGGTCTCGAATTCGGTGCAGTGATGATATTATATATCAACTGGCCACCAGCCTGCAGCTACATAATTACTATTAAATGACATTATTAAATAAAAATTAAGAAATATATATCATTAAGTTAAACTCAATAAATAAATAAAACATAATATGTATATATATATATACGTCCACTTAAATAACTCATTTAATTAGGAAATTAAATTATTGAGTGAATAATAACATATTTAAATAAACTATTAGATATTATTTAAAATTATTTGTCGTCTCAACTTATGATCATGATCATCTATTAATTACACACACATATATATATAGAATCTTTTTTATCTACTAATTAATTTAATTAATTGCAGACATCGTGCAAGTTGCAATATTTACTAGCATGTAGAATGTTTGCTTCCCATCTGTTTTCTATTCCTACTTGTTCCAATTAATGCATCATTGAGAAAATGGAACAGCTACTGATCTAGACTAATCTATCGATCGGTTCCTAGTCAACCGTCCACATGATGATGATGCAGATGGATTATGCTCTTGGAAAATGGTCCAGAACGTATGGCGCTTATTTGCCAAGATTTAGGTTATGTTTGGGGAGAAGATTTCATCTCATCTCATCATTACATATTTTTTAAATTTTTATATAAAATATAATAAATAATTTAACTTTTTTAAATTTTAATTTAACTTTTTCAAATCTCAAAATAATAATAATATTAAAAAATAATATTTTAAACTTTCATCTTAATACTATTCATAAAATTTTCAAAAATTCTCATCTTATCTCATCATCCAAGCCTAACTTAAAAGCTTCTAATATTCTTTTACAAATCTATATCAGCACAGTAGAATATTGTGTGTTCTCCCTGGATGGCGTTCAAGTAGAATTCTTTCCATATTTATCACGTGCATCATCTTTCTCAATATATTTAGCCATCGTTTGTTTTTTATAACTATTTTCGTCTCATTTTATATTATTTAATAATTATAATTTTTTTAAATTTTTATACAAAATAAAATAAATAATTCAACCAATAACTATTTAAATTTTATTATCATATGAATTAGCGTACAAGAAGAATCATCCACCAATGTTGGAGGACGAAGTTTGGCGTCTAGAGAAGATTGCGAGAAATGGAGCTTTCCATAAGAACCTGAGATCTCAAGACATCAACTCAGTTCAAGATTTCTTGAAGTTGTATGTTGTCGACACTCCAAGGCTTAGAGAGGTGCGTTATATATATATATATATATATATATTTATATATGTAATTATTTCCATCTTTAATTTTTATTCCAAGTCCGTACGTAATAAGTTCATGATATATATAAATGGTTTTTAGATCAACCATTTAAATGAAAATTAAGTTACTAAAAATATGAAAAGATTCGGAATAATCTTACTTCCTACTTCCACATATATATAATTCAAAAACATATATAAATATATATATATATATTTATATATATATATAATCTGTTTACTGTTTCTTGAACAGATTTTAGGAATGTCTGAGAAAATGTGGGAAGTAACCATACGGCACGCTATGACTTGTGTTTTGGGAGACAAACTGTACAGTTTCCAGGGAAATGATAATTGCATCATTATCCTTAATCCAATATGCCATGTTGTTGGAGCTTTCATTGATGGGCAACTATTCCCTGCAGCTAGTGATGATCTTTCTGTTCAAACGGTATGATCGAGTACCATTTACATGCAAACGTCTCTTTATATATATATATATATATATGGG
>QEOT01004460.1:22268-77066 GCA_003123785.1 Pterocarya stenoptera
GGGGGGGGGGGGGGGGGGGGGGGTGGTGAGCAAAGTGGGTAAAGGACATATGAACCATAGTTTCAGACCCATGATCATTAGCTGAGCTAATTAAGGAGAAGACCACCAAAGACGGTTTGCTTTAAACTATAATTGGTAGAAAGACACTGTAGTTGACTGTTTAGGTGTATTTCAATTGGGCCATATATGGATTATTAGTTAGTGAAAAGGGAACGAAAAGCTCTACTTAACTTTACTCCCCGGGTCCTCACTTTCTTTTGTTTTTCTCAACAAGCTTGCAATAGTACAATAGAAATATTAAGGAGTATCAAAAGAGTTCAAGGTGGGTCTTTTTAACTACTAATATATAAGATACATCTTGAAATATGATCAAGAGGTATGCGACCAAATATAAGATTGGTCGCTCGTTCGTTTTCCATTGCGCCATAGAATGCATACACCAATTTTGAGACCGGTGTAATTTTGCAACACTCCAATCTTCCTTTGGTAAGAGGTTTTGATGAATATCTTCAATGATTGGAGTTATTTGCCACGAAGGTGAGGGAACTACCTTTGTTATAGCATCTATGACAATTTGAGCATCACCTTTCAGAGCTGCTGGCTTGTTTTGTACTATTTTCATCATTTGCGTTACCAAAAGAGCTGCTAAAGCTTCTACAAATGTCGGGTTGGAGGTTTCAATCCTCGCTGTCCATACCTCCACAATGTTACCATTTGAATCTTGACATATTGTTGAAAAGGTTGAGAAATGATCTCTCACTGCTGCATCAAAGGAAAAGCTTCGTTGGTTGGGGGGGTTTCCAGCTTAGATTTTAAAAAGTTTTAACCTTTTGTTCCCATGCTTGAGTATAAGCAAGGAAAGTCTTTTCTAGCTGGATTGATGCATTTTTAAGAGAGAGTTGAATGATTGTGCACAATATCATTTCTCTATTTTCATATAAAGTCTATTACTATCATTGCAACTATTTGAAAAGGATGTAACTCTTGATCTATCAGATCCAGTATCCGAGTTGGGTTGATTATCAATTATATCCAATCATTTATTGAGTTAATCAACAATATTGCAAGATTTAGACTAGGTTTGGATACAAAGATGGTTTCAACTCATTTCATCTAATCATTATAACTTTCCTAAATTTTCATACAAAATATAATAAATAATTCAACTTTTTCAAATTTTAAAATAATAATAATATTAAAAAATAATATTCTAACAATATTTTATTCAATTTTTAATTTTTTCTCAACTTACTATCTAAACCTCACCTTAGTGGCCAGCAGCTTTGTTGCCATATGATACGTGCAACGGTACATTTGATAAAGAGATGGAGTGACGTTTCTTTTTCCCCATTGCACAGTGGGCAATTTTCATTTTGAGCAATGCAAGTAATATTTTTTAATCTTGCCATTGTGGGAAGCATATCCCAAATTATTTTCTGAAGAAGCAACTTGTGTCGATCATGTATTTTGAGCCTTTAGAGTTTTTTGAAATTTACAATTTGAAAGTTTTGTGGAGGAGGAATAACTGGGTCATTGGCCGCTAAGTGGTAAGCGGTTTTGATCGTAAATTTTCTATTCTGATTTGGGAGCCAGATGGTTTTGTCCTTGCTTTGCCTATTTTGAGGAAGAGGAATATAATTTTTTGTATTTGTGCAATGCTCTCATGCTCAAACAGTGTTCGTGTTTTCTCTATCTTCCACGTGTGAGGATTTGTTGTGATGATGTCAGAAACTTTTAATAACAAATGTAACTCATTCATTTGCTAGATTGGATTTGGCTTGAATGATTTCACAGTTGGGATCCATGGTACTATCCATACATTTATTTCTAACTCTTTGAAGATTTGGTAGCATCTGCCTTTTGAGAGTAGAGCTCTCATCTTTAGGAGTCCCTTCAATAGCCATGAGTTTGATGGTTTTGGGGATACGCTCAGAAAGTCCGTTGAGCTGAGATGTTTTTTTGGAAGTATTTCATGCCAAAGCCCATTGCTTTCTTAACTCATTTCCCATCCTATTTTAGCTAATAAAGCTTAATTCATGTTCTCCATTAATCTGAGATCCAATCCCCCTGTTGTTTTCGGTTGACATATGGATTTCCATGATTTAAGAGAGAGATTATGGATTTTTTCTTTTGGGAAGCCCCACTAGATTTTTTGAAACTTGTGTTTAGCATAGCAACTTACACAGACTTCGAAAGCATGAAATTTGGCATTTGATATGTAGGGATTGTGCTTGCAACTGTTCAGATTAACATAGTTATTCTAGCTTAAGAGTGTAATTTGGACTTACATTCTTCTAATTTGTTGTTGATCTTTTCCATCAAACTTGTGAAGCTTTCTTTTTTTGATTTTGTGAAAGAAATTGGGAGGCCCAAGTATTTTATTCTAGATGAGGACGGTTTGCATTGCTGAATTTGGGTAATCAACGTTTTGATCTCAGAGCTTGTGTTTCTTGAGAAAAAGATGGATGATTTATTATGATTGATTTTTTGACCTAACCATTCTGAATATTTCTCAAGAACTTCAGATAATACTTTTGCATTTTGTTCTTTTGCTTTTCCGAACAAAATGAGGTCATCTACCAATATAAGGTATGAGATTGTGGGACAGTTCCTGCTTATTTTGATTCCTTCAAATTTTCCTTTGGCTTTTGATCTGATTATTAATCTTAACAGCACTTCCTTACATAGAGTGAATAAGAATGGCGAAATAATGTCACATTGTCTGAGTCCCCTTTGAGTTTTAAAAAACCCTCTAGGTGATTCATTAATGATAATAGAGAAGGATGTTGTTGAGATACATTCTCTTGTAAGAATTATCCATGTATTGCTATATCCAAGAACTTTAATCCCTTTAAACAAAAAATTCCTTTCTACATAGTTGAATGCCTTTTCCATGTCAAACTTGATTGCCATCATTCCCCTTTTTTCCCTTTTTTTTTCAAATTGTGGAACATGTCATGGGCGATAGTCTGGGACAAAGGTTGTCTGGAGGGGGGATATGATATGAGGAAGGGTAGTTTTGAGCCTGTTTGCCATAATTTTTGTGATGATTTTGAATGTGACGTTTGTCAGGCTTATAGGACGGTAATACTAAGAATTACTGGGGTTTGGAATTTTCGGAATGAGGGCAATATTGGTGTGGTTCATTTGGTTTAGAAGCTTCCTACTTTGAAAGAAATTCTGCATTGTATTGATAACTTCTTTCTTAATGATATTCTAGTAATTTTTGTAAAACAAAGCGGTTATTCCATCTGGATCTGGTGCTTTTTGATTCGGAACTTGTTTTAATGCTGCCAAGATATTTCTTCTTCACTGGGTGAGGCATTGAGGAATTCATTTTCTTGATCCGAAACTTGCCTTTCAAAAAGATTTTCAAGATGACCTAGGAAGATTGGATTTGAGGTGGCATATATCGTCTGAAAGTAATCTATAAAGGAAGACGCAATTAATGATTGATCCATGGACATTTTACCAGGGCCCAATTTAATGGAGTCAATGGCATTCCTTCGTCTCCTGATTGTTGTTGACAAATGGTAGAATCTAGTGTTGAGGTTTGTGGTTGTTAGCCATGAGATGAAGGATTTTTGAAGCCATAAAACTTCTTCATTTTTCAGGTGCCTTTGGAGATCATATTGGAGTTGTTGTTCCTTTGTCTGATTTTGTTTAGATGGTATGCAACATTGTATTTCAAGGAGTTCTCTTTCTATCTTTTGAATGTTAACCTGGATCTTCCCAAAGGGTACTTTATTCTAATATTTGAGAGTGTTTTTGGTAGTCTTGATTTTTTTGCAAAAAATATAAGGAGTTCCTTTGAATTGCTTGCTCCAAACTTTTTGAATTATCATATGACTATAAGTGGTTCATGAATTTAAAATTCTTCAAATTTAAAGGAGTGTGGCCTATCTTTTTGAGCTGATGTATTTAGTAATAGTGGGTGATGATCTGAAGCCGAAGATGTTAAATGTTGGAGGGTGGCATCCGTAAATAGCAATCTCTATTGTTGATTTGCTATACCGAGATCCAATCGCTCTCAAATGAGTTCTCTACCATGCCGATTGTTTGTCCACATAAAAAATGGGCCTGCGTATCCAATGTCAGTTAGACCTTGACTTTCCATTAATATTTTCAAGCCACCTGTTGAGAAAGTTGCGACATCACGTCCTCCAAATTTTTCTGATTGATTTAGCAAATCATTAAAATCGCCTATACAACACCATAGCCTAGGAAATGCCTTGATTATATCTTAATTTGTTTCCAGAAACTTGTTTTGAATCCCCATTGAGATGAGGCATACATATAAGTAATGAGCTATAGAGAAAATGGAAAGTCAGAGTAGATTAAAATAAAGATAAAGTTCATATTAATATTGACTGGTTCTATATATACACCTGATCACCAAACAAGTAGAAGACCTCCTTTGTTTTCCGAGGTTGGGAAGTTAACAAAATGATAGAAACCAAAACTATTTACAATGGCTAAGGTGCGTTCTTCGCAGGTTGCTGTTCTTTCTTTTTTTCTTTTTCTTCGCAGGATGCTGTTCTTCTGTGGCTTGCATAGAAGGGCTCAATCTTTTACATGTTTCGGATTCAACTGAGGAGGGGAAGCCTCTATTACTTCTACTGAACTGTCAATGCTAATGGTGATGGGCTCTTCAATGTCTTGGGCTAGCAGCTTATTTGTTTGTGGGCTATTCAAATCAGTACTAAAAGCCAACTCGGCTTGGTCATTTCTAAGTGGGCCTGATAATATAAAGTGAGAATAAGAAGTGATTGGCTCACATTGAATTGCTGAGAATGGCCTGGTCCGATGCTTGATGGTTTTAGATTGATAAGGAGCCTCTGTCAGTTGATGTTCATCTGATGAGGAGATGTGTTGCGCCGAATTGGGAATGTCGGTTTAGTTGTGGTTGGTGTCGGCTGATTAATGCTTGGAGAAGAGAAGCCAAACCACTGTAGATCTTTGCCACGGGCCACCGGAAATGATGGCTCCATCCCTTTGCCCTGTAGACTCTCCGATTGCTAAGTGAAAGGGAGACTCCGACCCTCTACCTTGGATGTGTTCTGAGTCCATATCGCCGGTAAGATCCACCATAACAGGTTTTTTGATTTTTTGCCCCTGGGTTTCGAGTGTATCTTCCACCATTATTGCTTTCCCCTTATCTTTTCTTGAGGATCGTTGGTGGTCCATCACTTGCATGTAGTCTATTGTGGGTAATGAGCTTGGAATTATCTGTGTTGAAAGGGGGCTTGAGTCTGTTCCTTGGATAGTATTTTGTGAGTTTACAGATAGGAATGTCTGAGAGTGATTCATGCTTTGGTGTTCAGCACGCATCCAAGGTCCGTATGGAAGGTTGTTTGGGATGGATTTGAGAAATGTGCAGAAAAGTTGGGAATGACCCGATCTGTCACAAGCGTAATAGAAACCCGACAACCTTTCATATTTGAAAGCCACCCATGTATCGATGTTGAAATCTCTAGGGAGATTAAACCCTTGTTGCAGAGGTTTTGTGATGTCTATGTCCATTTTAATCCTGATTAATTTTCTACAAGTGATTCCAAATGTAGAGTCTTTTTCCATTTCAATTAGGTTGCCCAATGCATTCCTAATCTGAGTTGCATTTTCTGGTGTCATGTAGTCTAAGGGGAGGCCATGAATCTGTACATGGAAGATTTGGTGATTTAGACGGATCTCCTGCAATGTTGATCCAGGGGGCCATGATTCGAGAATAAGCAAGTGTCCTTTAAAATTCCATGGAGCTTGGTTGAGGATACGTAATTTATCTTGAGGAGTTTGAAAGGTGAACAAGAAGAGATTTGATTGTAGATCCTCTATTAGAAATTTCTGAATGAAGCTCCAGGCAGCCTGGATGCTTGCATGAATGGCAAGCTCGTTTTAGTGGACGTGCAGCTACTAATCGACCTACTAATAGCTCTGATGTTTTTTTTGCTTCTTCCATTGCAGGTTCAAGCTTGAGATCCTTCCAAGAGAGAGCTTTTGTTTGAGAGATTAGAGAATCCACGTGGTTTCAGAGGAGGAAATTTGTATTTTGGTTCGTTGTGTTTAGTGAAACCGATGGTACTCCAATATTGTGGAGTGTAGTTTACTGAGTAATTTTAGAGAGAGATTCTAGTGTGTGAGTGGGATCGAGAAGACCGGGTTGGATCATTAGGAACACAATTTGTGTGGATTTGCATTAAATAAAATTCTAAGTAATTTTTCTATTTTTCAATCACTGTGCAAGGCCCCATAATACTAAATTTAATATTTAATATAATGAAATATTTATATTTTAAATAATTTTTTTTAAGATCTTGTTAAATTGAAGCACAAAATTTGCATTAAACTTCATTTTAATTAGTTGTTGTATTAAATATAAATTCAAAAATATTTTATTTAAAGATTTTATTTTATTTAAAATTTTGAAAACATTTCATATAATTATTTATATTTTATTATATTGTAATTACGAATAATATATCTAAATCTTGCTTTATACCTCAATTTGTATTGAACCGCCCCTTGGACTTATTGTGCTTTTAGAAATTAAAATTTAAAATGCATGCATAGTCTTCATGTGACAAAGAGGCTGTTTAAACCTAACAAATATTGATTTGGCTTACTTTTTTGTTATCCGAGTCGCATTTAAATTGATATCTATCTGTGCTGTACGGTCCTAAAGTTTTGCCTATCTAAACATTGTATTTTTTCTATAAGTTTTGAAAACATCCACTTAAATAAACAGTGTAAAACTAATAGTGAACAGTTTAAAATAGTAAATGAATTGTACAACCTGACATGAACAGTGCAAAATCTCAAGACTTCAGGTATTCTGTAAATATAGTGGGACTCCCACCCTTTTCCAAATCTCAAAAAGTGAAAACTATTTCATCTCATTTCACTATCCAAACATACATTTTTTTTTACAAACTATCTCATCTCATCTTAACTCAAAAAATATTATTACTATTTAAAATATCTCCTCTCATTTTAACTGTGTATCCAAACAAAACGTAAGTGAGAAGAATCAGTAAACACATAAAAAAGGAGGGGGAGGAACTGGGAAGAATCCCACCAAAGAGTTTGAATTTGAACAAGGAAGATAAGGCAGCCCGTTTGAACAACGTACTAAGAATATGGAAACTGTACTCTTTTTTCTTTTTTTTTTTCCAAGAGTTGGTGACCACTTGTACAAGAGTGGCCCTTCTCCAGTTTTATTAAAAACTTTTACTTATGGCGGAAGAATACCGTAGAAGACCAAAGAACACAAGGGTTTACAAGAAAACAAGTAAAAACATCCCTTGTGCCTGTCAAAGAAGAACCAATAACCAATAATCAATGAAAAAATTACAATGAATTATGAACGTAAATAAGGTAATTCTCAGCGATCCGTACGTAGTAGGCCTTGAATTATTCCAGATCCAAAAGCAGCACCAATGGAAACCGTACTCAAGTGGTGAATTAGTATGGAATTGGATCATCCAGATACTATCCAGACCATGTTTCACATGATACGCAAATTCTGCACCACATATTTCACTCAAGGTTTCATCTTTTACCAAGTCTGCAATGCTGGTGTACAGTTGAAATAAACTCTTTATTATAAACGAATAAATCAATCTGGAAAGCTATATATATTTAAGGTGGACCTAAGAGAACCCATGACAGCTCTGAAATAATATTTACATCTCTTACTCAAAATTAACAACCTTTTAGCCTTAATTATCATCCTATAGAATATCATGTTGTGCAGTAACAACCTTTTAGCCTTAATTATGATTTATGGATGCATGGCCAATAGAATTTTTTTATAAAAAATATATATATATTGAAAAGGGTAGATTTATGTACTGCGAGTTGATGTTGTAGAGCTGGCAATCCAATTTAGAGCAGAATCTGGGGAGAGTGGCTGCGAATGAGTCTTCAACAAAGCAGCATCATCTGCAGATATATCCACCTCCTCTGTCTTGTGCTCAATATACTCCTTTTCTCGTATATCATTTAGTTCTTCCAGCAACTCTGCCATAGATGGTCTGCTTTCCTTGACATGTTGCAGACACTGAAATGCCAACTCTGCAACAGCAGTTATCGTTCTCTTGACCTTGCTGTCTGATTCAAACCCAAGAGTTTTGTCAACAAGCTCGTGCAATGTCTTGTTTTGGATCTTGTTGACAGCCATGTTAGATAGATTAATTTCGTGTCGATGCCGTGTGATGTCAACAGCAGGCATGGATGATATAAGCTCAATTAGCACCACTCCGAAGCTAAAAACGTCGCTCTTCTCAGTAAGCTGGTAGCATTCATGATACTCAGGATCGACATAGCCAGGAGTCCCTTGTGGAGAAGTAGAAACATGGGTGACATCCGTTGGAAAGAGACGAGACAGTCCAAAATCTGCAACTTTGACACAGAAATTGTTGTCGAGAAGAATGTTGTTGGTTTTCACATCGCGGTGGATGATAGCAGATGCATGGAGATATGTCAAAGCACTTGCCGTTTCAATGGCAATGTTCAGTCTAGTAGGCCAATGAAGTGCACCAGGTTTTGCCCGTTCGCCATGAAGATGATCGGCAACAGTGCCATTGGGTACGTATTCGTAAACCAGCACCAGTTCACGGCTGTGGCGAGAGGTGCTGCCATAAAGTGAGACGAGATGTTGGTGGCGTAAGCGAGTAAGGATTACTACTTCATTCATGAATTGCTCGACTCTCTTGCAGTTGTTTTCGTACAAGCGCTTTACTGCTACTGCACGCCCATCTCGAAGCTTGCCTGGTGATCAAATATATCAGAGAAAAGACATTTTCGTCAAGTTTAAACTAAGGATATATATGCTTTAGTATCGTGTTAAATCACGATCTGTACCAAAAACATGAATGAAAACAGTATTTTGTGTTTGTGCGTGGGCTCTTACCATAGTAGACAATGCCAAAGCCACCATCTCCAAGTTCTTTATGTGAATCGAAGTTGTTTGTGGCTTCTTCAAGTTCGGTGTAGGTGAAGAGATGAACTCCAAAGTACTTACTTCCCATCTCAGGATCATCTGTCGTTGTGGAGGAAGGATGATCAGAAGAGATGTTTCGAGACTGAAAGGAGGAAGGCATATATTGCAGCGCATATTTCTTCTTGTAGCGTTTTTTACAGATGAAGAAGATGATGCCCATTATGATCACGCTTCCAATAACTGCGCCTGCACCTGGGGTAAAAGGAAGAGTGCCAACAGGTTCAAAGTGATGATCAAATTGGAGAAATGTTTGTGACAAACCCCGAAGAGAGAAGAAAAAAGGATGAAAATAGATATATTACCTATGCCAGTCTTCACCCGCCAGTTCGGTTTCCGTTTAGGTGTAACTGTAAGCAAATATGGAATCAATGAAGTATCAGACTACATGTGCCATAAAAAAAAAAAAAAAAAAAAAAATTGAAGCTATGAAAAACTAAACCATCCCCTTTAGTGGGCTCTGTTTTCTGAGAGTAATCTAGTGCCCAGTGTGCAAAATCATGATTCTTGCTCACTAACAATATGGAAATCAGAGATTATGTCTGCCAGATGCTTAGGAATTTCTAGGATTTCGTCCATGTCTTAGAGCAGAGGACATAATATTTTTAATACAAAAGGAGGAAGAGCACGACTTGAATTTGAAAACTCTATCAGAACCTAATAAATTTGCAATATTTGAATTTTTAGTCCCTAGCTTTATGCGACTGAATGTAGATTAGACTGAAAACTATGGACTTCAAGAAAATAAAGAAACAGACTATGCAGAATGAATGTAAAGCAAGACCGATCAGTCATTCAAAAGTTCAGATTATGTCATTTTCTACTCCCAAAGAAAATACTCCAAGAAACCATCCATGTCTAATTTACTGAGCTAAAGTTAAAATTGAAATTTGAAAGCTGCAAGATCTTCTCACCCTCTATGCTAGCTGATGAACCTTTTACTATCAAAAAGCTAAAAGAGTGAATTGAAGAGAAGGAAAGAAATTTTTGAAGAAACTACTCAATAATGATGATGAATAATCCTACAGAATTACCATCATTGCATGTTTTGAGATGAGGCCCGCCTTGGCAAAAACAAACAAACTTATCATTATCATCCAATCCACACCGTCCACCACTTATCTGACAAATGCTGCAATTATGTCCACTCCAATTCAACAAAAAACCCATCTTCAAAATCTCAGTATGATTCATTTCCAATAAGCTTGTGAAGTTGACTCCACTCTGCACATCTACAGGCACATCAACCAAAGACTGGCACGATCCTGAAGAATACTTTTGCTCCAGTCCTTCCTTGTGGAAAACGGCGAAAGAATACAGATGAGAACTATTGCTAGCACACTCTATTTCAAATATAGGGTAATCAGGCAATGATGTGCAGTTGTAGAAGATGGAGAAATCACTATTATCCGAACTAAGATCCAATTCATGAGTTTGATGGATGCTGATATTGTGCAAAGGAGCAGGGCATGTGTCCTTATAGGCAGCAGCATTGGCGACGAGCAATGAATAGTTGGCGTAAAAGATATCCTTAATGATATACTCGATATTGGAAATTGAGAAAAACGAGTTTCTGTCTCTACAGATGACCTCAAAGCTGGGGAGACCACAGAAAGATTCTTGCTCATGAGGTATCCAAAACGGGTAGCTTATATTTAGACCATTGCCACAAGTTCGAGGCATGCAGGCTTGAAATTTTGCGTCTAGGGAAAGTGTGTGTTTGGTTAAAGTGAAGAAGATGAAGAAAATATGCATATATGAAAAGGTTTTGAGGACATGAAGAGGTTTTGGAGGTCCATTTGGGGTGGAAGGAAGCAAGGAGTAAAGGAAAACAGAGGAAGAAGGAAAGAGCCTTACTGTGTACTGGAAATGGAGTTAATGGTGGGGAAAGACAAAACAAAGGTTCAAGCAACAGCAAAAAGATTTGTTGAATGTCTCGGTCAACAAAGAATCATTCAGGCCAGCAGTAATCTAAAATCTTTGTTTTCTGATTGCAATTTTCCAAATATTTTGAAAATCTTGCACTCCAAGTAAGAAAGACACCGTCATCTCAAGTGATGGGGACACCATCGTGATCCATCCGTTTGTATGCATGATGTATGAAAAAAATGAAGAATAATCTAACATCCTAATGTTAAAAGAGTAGTGCTATGTACAGTCGTAAAGTATGTAAGTACCGCGCAATCGTTTTAAAAAAGAGTAGAGACTACAATTAAAAAATTAATTTTTTTTCATATAAACTCCATATTTACTCATTTTTTTTTAAAATTATACGATATTTACACACTCCATAACTATAAATATGATTTCTCATATACAAAAATGTTCCTAAAAGTAGGCCACAAATGCATAGTTGAGACGTATTGAAAATTTTCTACAGTAAAAGACCTCTAACCTACCAAACAAACGAATGAGACAAAAGCTGCACACCTATCAAACGAACATTGGAGTGTGATAAAGAAAATATGCGAATACATTGGCCATGACCAAGAGTGGATGACTATGGTTAACAGCTGTGGTTGGCTGAACAGAAAGTGGAGGCCAGGAAAAGAGAACTCTGACCTCGTTTGAATTCATAAACTTCATCTATCCATATTATCTTTATTATTATAATTTTCTTAAATTTTTATATAAAATATAATAATTTTTTTTTTTAAAATCTCAAAATAACTTTTTTAAATTTCTATACAAAATATAGTAAACAATTCAATTTTTTCAAATCCTAAAACAACTTTTCCAATCTCAAAACATTAATAATATTAAAATATAATATTTTAAATTTTTTTATTATTCACAACCAACCCATCTCTATCTTTTGCTTCATTCCGCATGCCCCAAAAGTAAATGAGCAGAGAAAATGATGATCTAGATGTTGGAAACTTGGGTCGGTTTGCGTGTGATGGAAACTGGTTGACTCTAATATATATATCCTAAAGCAAGCCACATTAATGAATATTCTATATATATATATAAATATTCATCACATATTTTAGTCTATTGATTATCAAAAGATATGTTTTAACATAATCTTTTTGTGTTAGTTAATAGGCTTTTCATTAATTCTGAATAATTAGTTAGCAATTTTAAATTAAACCATTGTCTACACTTTTGAATGTCATGTTTTCAAGAGAAAACCATAGATCAAAAGCATAATGTTAGGATAAAGGGAGCCATTTAGGAGGAGGAGGAGGAGATCAAGGGAAGGAATCAGTTTCAAATCTCATTGTGTATGCGAGTTTGTGGTTGCCAAATGGCTTCAAAGTAATTAAAAGAGTTATTTTATTTTTAAGCCGGTATGTAGATCATATCATTCACATAACTAAAATGATAATATTTAATTTGTAAGATTCATATTTTAAAATTTATCTTTTAAATCAAATTATGTTATATATTTATATGCAATAATTATTTAACCTAATAAAGACAAAATAAATGAAATAAAAAAAATGTAGCAACAAAAAATTAATATATATATTTGGTAGACAGATATTGTCTGACGTTATATATATATATATATAAAATATATATTATTATGGCTTGATTAAGATAGTGGTATTTTGTTCCAAGCTCAGGTAGTGATTCTTTTGAGAAAGAGAGGTTTTAAGCTAGCTTGACGTCAGTCTTGGCCAGCTTTGAGCTTCTCAAGTCATCTTCAGAGTTACCAGATCTCTGTCGCTTGAGCAATCCAGCTCCGTGCCTCGTCTGCTTTGTTTCAGGATCTGACGCAAGAGAAGAAAAACCACTGTCACCAAACCATGCTGAGGAAATGGAACATTGGGTCATTGCGAAAGAAAAAAGAAAAAAAAAAAAAAAGAATTGCTATGCATCATTCTATACACTACACATAAATGTGTTTTTTATTATTTTATTTTATTTTTTTAATTTTTTTTAATTTTACTCTTCTTGAAACATTTATATTTTTTTTATTCATCATCCATATAATACACATTTAATAAGAGAAATAAATAAAATAAATAAAAAAAATTATAGTATTTGGTGTGTAGGATGATGAAAAGATTAATTAAAAAAAAAAAAAAAAGGACGCAGACTCGAAGGGTTGGGTGGAGGCGCATGTTAAGGGTTGAGTCATAAGCTTAAACAGAAACTCAAAACCAGACAGGTTTTTTTTTCTAGTTGATGTTTTGAGAAGCATAAAATAATTGGGGCGGGGGAAGAAGAGAGACTGAGAGAGAGAACTACCGAGAGAGAGAGGATTATATCTCTTGCAGATTAACAAAAATATCTGATTTTTCTTTTTAATAATACTGAATTGTTTTAATCGCTCTAGACTCTATATGGTCTTCAACCGTTGATAGTAAAAAGCAAAAGTTTATTTATTTATTTATTAACTTTAAAATTTAAATGGCATGGAATAGGGAGGGTAAAGGGAAAAAATCTCCACAATTTTTTATTATTTATACAACGTTTACATATCATTTTTTTTTTAATTTTTAATTTTTTATCAAATATTTATTATATGAATAATAAATAAAAAATTTGAAATAATTTAAAGAAAAAAAAACTCAAAAAAATTAAAAAAAAAATAAAAATTTTAAAAAAATAAAATGCGGAATGCGGAAGAAACTGTGTAGCAAAACCCGGGTAAAGAATAGGGTTTATTGCCTTGCAAAGTCTGCTAACGGTTTCATAGATTTCTCTAAAAGTAAAAGGGCCAAACGAGTGGTGGACAGCATGAACAAGATGCACCCGCCACGTGACATAGAACACTACTCAGAAATTCTTACCCTCGTCTCATTTTGTCTTATTTCACTTCGTTTCATTGCAACAATCGGTTAATCTTTCATCTAATTTTAAATTGAATCTGATATTTAAATATTTAAATTTTTAATTTTTAAATTTATTTTAATTCAAAACCTTCTAACATGTTCGATTTATAATATTTTTAATTTAATATATTTTGATATAATATTTTTTAACTTCTCATCAGAAATATTAAACTCATTTTAATGTTTACTCTTTAAACTTAGTTTAAATAAAAAAATTCGGATAGCCCTTTAATTTCTTTATTATTCAGTTGCCGTTTATTGTTTTTTAGAAGAACGTTGGGCTTTGAAGGGTTATTAAATAGGGTTTTTTAACGCTGGCCATTTATTTCATTTTAATTCTTTTTCCGTTTACGTCTTTGTGCATCCTGATTAGTCTTATATATTTATAATGTTTAGTTCTTTGTATGGGACTATTGTGGAATATATTTTAGAGAGTGAAATAAGAAAAACAATATTTTAGAGTAAATTTTTAAAATCTTTATATATTTTTAAAAACAAGCTTGATGATATAATCTTTAATTTTTTTTTTCATTTCATTCTTTTAACACTTTTAAATATTTTTAAAAAAGGAAAAAAATTCACAATATTATTAAAAAATATTTTCTTAGTCACTAAGTAAAAAAAAAATTAAAAAAAAAAATCGAGCAAAAAAATAGCATTTTTCTTTTGTTAGATTCCGAGATTTCATTGAGAATGGAGAACTGCTTTTGTAACGCCCCGTACCTGGACGGGGGTCGGAGAATTACTACCTGTCGCTTACAACTCTGTCTTTCAAAGCATCTAAAACTCCAAGGATTTCATAATTAGTACAATATCTCATATTTTCCAAATAACCCTAATACAAACTCCATAAGTCATCATTACAAAATAACATAAAACAAGGGGTGTCCACAATCTCCCAATGATTTCAATAAAATAATACGATGTCTTAAGGTTTCCATAGATCCAAATAACATAAAATATTTCATATACTCAGGTTAAGCCCTTCTACTAACGAAGGTACCCTTAGGTACTTGATCTTCTATCCATATCTAGTTAAGCTCCAATTTCTATTCTTGATCCTCAGCTGGGTCATCAATATCATCTGAAAAAAATATTGAGATAAGGGGGGTGAGTTATCAACAACTAAGTAAGCAGAGAACATATACTAGTATGTAAACATGAGCATTTTCAGAAAATTCAGAATACAAAAACAAAACATTTCATTTTCATATGCACGTCTTAAAATGTATTCTCAGAAAATCTGAGCGACTTTTCAACCTTTTCATATTCATAAATCATTTTCATATTCAAAAACCCTTTGGCATAACATAATTGAACATCTTCATCTTATCATATCATGTCATATTATATACCATGTTTAACTCCCGTGGTAGGGTTGTGCTATTCCCGGTGGCCAAATCAAGCAGAAACAGAATGTGAATCTTCCCCTTATCATTCTCGGAGCCCCGACTGTGCACATAGGAAAGACCACGCAGAAAACCACTTTATTTCCAAAGTGGATGCACCAGAAACAGAGAAGTTGGTACCAACCCAAACAGAAGTCACAGTTTTACACCCGTGGTAAGTTCAGAACAGAACAGAACAGAACGTCATGTCAGAGGTTTCAGAAATCACATCATATCATATTAGAGTACAGAAAATTTTCAGAACATAACAGAATTAGATCACAGAAATATATTTTATGCACAAAATTTCATATTCGCTCTCTTTTACACAGTTCAGAAACAAAATGTCAAAATAAGCTCATGTCTACACTAGTCATGACAGAAAATACTTTCTTCTTATACAGAGTTTTATGAGTAATGCAGAACAAATAATTGAGGTCGTTTCTAAAATTTCTTTTCATAAAAAACATGCATATTTTCCAAAATTGACCTCAGATCATTTTATTTTATGCAAAATCTAGTATAGGAATCCCGTTTACCTGGACTTCTTAACTTTCCAAAAATTTTCTCAACAATGTCGAATAATTATCAATCGTCACCTATAAGATAATCACGTAATTCTCATAAATTTCCAATCAATCACGTATTCGATATTTAAGTCTAAGCTTCTAAATTAACCTATTTTAATTAATTCCTCAAAACCTAAAATTCTCATAACCTCAAAATATATCATCCATTTCTAAAATCATCAATATCCATTTAATAACTTTGACTAAAACATTAAAAATCTAACTTATTTACTATTGGGATCTTACTGTGATTTATAAAACTAACTAACATAACTATATAGAAATCATTATAATTAGAAAATCATACTTTTGTTTACATCAACAAAACAATATTCTTTTTAAAGGATTCAAAAATGAGATTTTAAACTTACTGATCATTCCGAACAGTTTATCAGTATTTACTTAATATATAATCCGATAAAAATATTAATCTCTTAAAAATACCAACTTAACAAAATAAATCCGCATACACCCAAAATCCAAATAAATAAATAAATAAATAAAACTACAGCCCACAAGGAAACCCCTCCGAAACCAAAAGTCGATTAAGGCTTCCATGATCAAAGGGGCATAACGGTAAAATCCCTCTTCTACTATGTTAACTAATGCATAAATCTATAAATATATATATATTTGCTTTTTAGAAACTACAAGAGAAACAAAAACATGGAGAGACTAAGATGGTGTGGCAGCACTTATGGGGAGATGGGGGTACGACGGCGTGGAGCAGGCGGTCGACCACGGCGGATGGGAGGGTGGTGCCTGGTCACTGGCTGAGAGAGAAAGAGAGGGCGACGAGCAAGAGAGGCACACGGTGAGAGGATGAGGGAGAAACCAAGAGAACTGAGAAACCAACAAAAAAAATGGCGTGAGCTTACCGGGGAAACTTGAGGTGGCGAGGGGCGGACTAGGTGACGAGAAGTCTTCGTCGCAGATTCTGTGGGGTCGCACGTGGTGGAACTCTCGGTGGAGGGTGGTTGCAGCAGCTTAAGGTGGCTGAACTGCTCTGTTTTTAGACATGAAAACAGAGGAAGACAAAGCTTGTAACAGATGCTACGGGGGTGTTGGGCGGCAGCTTTGTGTGGCTGGGTGCAATGGCGAGGTTTGGACTGAGGTTCACAGATGAGAGTGAATGTTTAGAGGTGTTTGGATGGCTGAGGCGTGAGAAGAGGGTAGCGGCAATGGCTTTAGGGTTGAGAAAAACTTAACATATATATAGGCTATAAATGGAAAACAGAACAAACCTAAAACAAAGGGAAGGTGAACATGCATGAAAAAGGAAAGATGGCGTGAACTCGTGTGACGGATTCTGGAAATGTTTCTCACGTGCATGGGTCTAGTCGTGAGCTGGGTGTTACAGCTTTATTGAAGGAAGGAGTTGTAGCTCATCCAACAGTTGCACGTAAGTAAATTAAACAAATTAATGATTATAAAGTTCATGTTGTATCTGTCAAGCTCATCTTCTCTGTCTGATAAAGTTTTGGGGTCCGAACCAAAGTCCCCCATGTCGGTTATCTCCACTACCTCCCCGACGCCCTTTTTTTCAAAACGTGTTAGCACGTATTTTTTCATAATTTTTATTAATTCTTAATGGTTCCTTAATTAAACAAACAATTAGGTTGATTATTAATCATAATCAAATAATTTATTTATTCAACTATAAATTAAGACCACTTTTGATGCTGTAGGGATAGATATTTTGGTATGCAATGATCTATTTTACTTGCGATGTTTATTTATAAGACCATGTTATAGCTTTTATTAATGCTCATCTTTTATAATATATCATTTCATGTAACTATTTATAGATTATATAAACATTATATCGTTATTTAATTAATAAAAAACATTACGTCTTTATATATATAAATATAAACTAAGCAAATGTACATTGCACGTTACTTTTACCTAGTATATATATATATTTATGTTATTGTAGCTTGACTAAGATAGTGATATTTTGTTCCAAGCTCAGGTAGTGATTCTTTGAAAGAGAGAGGTTTTAAGCTTGACGTGCACAATGGGTTAGAAAGTTAACATGCATGACTCATTTTGAACATTTTGAACAAGTCATAGCTATGAAGAGAAATTTCCAAGGAATTTAATATTGACATTAACATTGGTGAAACAAATGAAAGAAAGATGAAACAATTAAGAGAAGACTATTGAAAATATTGTATTCAACTTGAAGTGATTAATATACAAAGCAGAGTAATGTAAAGTGATCTGAGAAAAGCGGACTAACTCACTAACCAATTACTAATTAATTATAATGCCAACTCTGATTGAAAATTTATAATTTTACACTTGAACATATATCTGTAATTAATAATCCCCCTCAAGATGAATAGTAGATATTATGAAAATTCATGTTGGATAACAAATAATGAAAAATAGTAGATCCAAGAGGTTTTGTAAGCAAAACAACAATCTAATGAGAAGAAGAAACATGTGGAGTCTCAAGAGCACCAGTTTGTATTTTTTTCTTTGATAAGATTGCAATCTAATTCAATATGTTTGATTTTCTTTTGAAATACAGGATTAGCTGCAATATGGACAGCAGCTTGGTTGTCACAAAAAAGCAAAGAATGGTGAGGATGTTGTTGATGAAGATCACAAAGTAATGCCTTCCCTCTCCCTCTCACGTTTCTCCAACCCCCTTGTAAGGGGATTTTCCCCTCAAGGCCCAAAAGGCCCTATCACGCCCGATCTAGGACAGAAAGTCAAGAACCCGACCCATTAGGAGAATCCTCTATACATGACCTATAGAAGGGATGGTGCTACAGGGAATGAGACTCGTCGATCTGGGGGCCTCTCGAGTAGTGTCCAGTCATCGAGTGCCCGCCCACATGGCAGGCGTGACATATAGAGAACCCTTGATCTACTGGCAGAGAAGACCTAAATGGACTAGGAGAAAAGCAGACTAAGAGGAGAATGTTGGAGAACTATGCCGCATTAATGGCTACGCCAAATAAACTCACGGAAGAGTTTGAATTTGAACAAGGAAGATAAGGCAACCCGTTTGAACAATGTACTAAGAATATGGAAACCCTACTCAAGTGGTGGTGAGAAACATTGTAAGCATGCTTTTCCTCTATAACCCTTAGAAAGGACATGTAAGCTTACCTTTGGCACTAATCAAGGAAGATGAGGCGATTATGTGATTTACGGAGTTTCCTTTTTTTGGTGACATTTTTCTTTTCCATTTGTGCTAGGGTTTGCCCATCTCGGCGAACGTTACCTCTCTAAAGGCTTTGCCATTGGTGGGGGCAGATGTTCAGGGTGGTAAGGGGGCGATTTCTTATACTCAGGCAGTGTCTCGTTTGGCGGAGTCCCCTACTTTCAAGTTGCCTTTGAGGTTTCTAGTGGACATTGATGGGGAACTTGGCTTTATTTTTACAGAACTAGAAATGACAAAGGCAGTAGAAGACTTTCGGTTTGCATTAGTCATGAAGTTTATGCGATCTCACCCGTCGATTGATGATATTAGACTTGCAGTGGTCAAGACGTGGGGGTTATTAGAGATCCCAACTATTAGCTTTATGGATGAACTGCATGTTTTGATCCTGATGAAAAATGAACGTGACTTTGTGCATGGATGGGAACGTGAACTCTGAGGGGTTTCTCTTTCCGGTTGTTTAAATGGACAAAAGATTTTGATCTGAATAAGGAGTCTCCGATGGCACCTAAATGGATTTATCTCCCAGGTTTGCCGATACATTTGTATAGGAAAGACTGTCTACAAATTTTGGCAACTCGTTTCGGTCGTTTTCTAGGGACTGATAATGCGACTCTGAATCGGACTAGGACTTTAGGGGCCCGCATTTGTATGGAGATAGATCTGACAGAGGAGCCTGTGCAAGGTTTTCCAATTGTTTTTTTCTTAGTCGAAGGTTATTTGGCAGGAAGCGAAGTATGAAAAATTTGATTTTTATTGTCAGAAATGTTTCCGACAAGGTCACACGTCTGTAGTTTGTAGGACAGGGGATAGGACCAAAGTAGAGACAAAACAAAAAATTAAGAAGATTTGGCAACTGAAATCTATAAAAGGGGTGTCCAAAAGTCAGAAGGATAATAAGGAGAGGGATATGCCAAATGCGGAAGGAGTAACCGATGTGGATGCTGCAGGGGATGAGCGAGTTATTTCCCAATCTGAGCAAAGCGTGACTTTGTGTGGCCCTATAGTCCTTGTGATTAGTGAACCATTAAATGCCTTACAAGGGGGTCTGGAGTTGGAGAGGACAGGAAAAGAAAAGGATGAAGGGATGTTTGGTGGGGGGGCGAGGGGTACAGACAGTGACGAGGAGTGTGAGGAGGTGTGGTGTAAAGAGGAGCTGGGTACTACTTTGAAAGAAAATACATATAAGGGGGAAGTAGAGTTGGTTAGTGCCGTGAAAGACACAATAGATATATGTAGGCCTCTGGTATGTGTTACTTCCGAAGAGGTGAGTAATACTGCTACTACACAAGTTTTGAGTGCTGTTGAACCTGTATATTCTTCGGATAAGGAGATGGAGGATCGTCATTTGAGACCGGGCAAGGCGAAGATTTATGACTTGGATGTGGATCCCCATAGTTTATATGGTAAGTCGACTGGTCTTGAAAGGACGACAGTGAAAAAATCACAACGGGTTCATTCCCATCCTAAAAAACTTAGGTTAAGTTTGGTAACTAACTTCAAACACAAAATCTTCATCTCATCTCATCTTATTATTATAACTTTCTCAAATTCTCATATAAAATATAGTAAACAATTCAACTTTTTCAAATTCCAATTTAACTTTTTCAAATCCCAAAATAATAATAATATTAAAATATAATATTTTAAACTTTCATCTAAAATAAAAAATTCACATCTCACTCTCAAAACCTAACTTTAGTCTATGATTGACACAATTTTGTTTTGGAATGTGAGGGGGTTTGGCCGTTCTAGAAGCTGCTGAAGAGTTTAAAACAAAAATGCTGCGTTAGTGGTTATTTCTGAGCCTCTTGCTGAGGAGTCACATATGTCTCTGTTGGGAAGGTGTTTGTCGACTAATTTTTTCTGCTCTAATGAAGCTGAAGGTGGAAAGCTTTGGGTTTTGTGGAGAGATAATAATGCTTTTAAGGTAGTGTGCAAGTCTGCTCAGATGATTACTTGGTGGTTTCAATTGGAGAGTCATAAGTTTATAGTTACTTTTGTTTGTGCCAAATGTATTCAAGTTGAACGAAGAGATTTATGGAAAGAGTTGGAAGAGTTTCAGGTGGCTGATGTTCCGTGGATTATGGTAGGAGATTTTAACGCTATTTGCAGTGATGACAAGAGGATCGGGGGTAACCCCAGGCCGTTATCTTCTATGGCTGATTTCAATGGTTATCTAGATCGGTGTGGTCTTTTTGAGCTTTCTCATGGAGGGCGACAAATGTCCTGGTGTAATGGGCATGAGGGACACTTAAGGAGTTGGGCAAGGCTGGATATGGCGGTAATTAATAACAGTTTTTCTAGTCTTTTTTTGCATGCTCAGTTTGAATATTTGGGGAGGAGGACTTTCGATCACTGTCGTTTGGTGGTGTTTTTAAATAGGCAGTTGGCGTCCAATGACCCTTCTCCTTTTCGGTTAAAAAACATGTGGTGTTCTCACGGGGGATTTTTGTCTTGCGTTGAAAAGGCTTGGAACAATCCAGACTTTAATTCTGGTCTTCTGAAGCTGGCGGCAAGACTTAAATGGACTAAAGTGGTGTTACAGGCTTGGAATAAATCTGTCTTTGGTCAGGTGGATTTTATGCTTCAAGAACTACAAGAGAGAGTAGAAACTTTGGAGTATCAATTGCAAAGAAAAAGTGGATGGTTGATGAAGATCGAAAGTCAAAATACTTTCACTTAGTGATTAACCAATGCCGAAAGCAAAGTATGATTTCAAAAATGAATCTTGCTAATGGGAGTGTGCTAGACAACCCGGAAGAGGTTCACTTCGGTGCCATGGATTATTTTAAAGATTTTCTCCTGGAACAACCAATTTTTGAGTCCCTGAATTTATCGTCGATGCTTACAGTTAGTATTACGGATGATGAGAATGATAAGCTTTGTAAGGAACCGTCGGAAAAGGAGGTTAGAGATACACTTTTTTCCATCCCTAAAAATAGTAGTTCGGGGCTTGATGGCTTTGGCTCGGCGTTTTTTTATTACGTGTTGGGATTTTGTTAAAAAAGATTTTGTGGAAGCGGCTGGTGATTTTTTCCGAGGTACACCATTGCCCAGGTTCTATTCTTCCTTTTTTATTGTTTTTGTTCCTAAAGTGCAGGATTCAAGAAGTTTTGATAAATTCCATCCTATTAGTCTTTGTTCGGTGGCATATAAGGTCTTTTCAAAGATTCTTGTTATGAGGATGATGGGGCTTTTACATAAGTTGGTTTCACATGAGCAACGTGCTTTTGTTCCAGGGCGTAGTATTTTTGAAAATATTACACTAGCTCAAGAAATGGTGCATTCTTTAAATAAGAAATCAGTGGGCGGTAATGTAATGGTAAAAATTGATATGGCAAAGACGTATGATCGGGTGGATTGGAGTTTCCTTTTGGCAGTGTTCAAAGTGTTTGGTTTTTCTGAAAATTTTTGCAGCTTATTTGGGGAGTGTGTTCGGTCTCCTTGGTTTTCAGTCATGATGAATGGAACCTTCAAAGGTTTCTTTCAGCCTTATCCGGGTTTATGGCAAGAAGATCCTCTATCTCCATATTTATTTATTGTGATGGGGGACGTTTTATCAAGATTGTTTAGGAAGAATTTTGAAGAGGGCCGGATTGGTAGATTTTTTCATCAGGTTGGAACGCCTTTGATATCCCATTTATTGTATGTGGATGATCTTTTAATTTTTGTAAATGGAGGAAGAAGATTGGTGAAGAGGCTCATGGAGGAATTGGCAATTTATGAAAGATGGTCGAGTCAGGGTATTAATAAAGACAAATCTGCTTTTTATCCTTCCAAGTTTATAAATCCTACTCGTAAGCGTGCATTGAAGAGAATTATTTAGGTGTACCGCTTGTTGTGGGGAGGCTTTCGGCGCGCACTTTGGAACCTCTTGTGTCTAAAATTCATAAGAAGGTGGCGGGATGGAAGGCAAAAATTTAATCACAAGGAGGTCGGTTGATTTTATTGCGCCATATTCTTTCGAGTATGGCTATTCATTCCCTCTCGATTCTTAAAGTGCCATTGGTTATTATTCAACAGATAAATTCCATTTTATCTAGTTTCTTTTGGGGAGTTGTCAATGGTACTCAGAGGATGAAATGGCGAGCTTGGTCGAAGTTGTGCAAACCGATGTTAGAGGGAGGTTTTGGGCTGAGGGACCTAATAGAAACTCAACAGTCGTTGCATATGAAGTTTGCTTGGTGGATTATGTCGATGAAAAATTTGTGGGCTGATTTCTTCCGTGCTAAATATTTGAAGTCCGGACGTCTTGTTCTTGCCTCTCAAATTCATTGGTATCTAGATTTTGGAAATCTATTCTCTCGGTTTTATCGGAAGTAATGGAGAACATGCAGGTTTTGGTGAGAGGCGGAAATGCTTCTTTCTGGTTGGATAGATGGCTTGCCTAGGGTCCTCTCTCGGCTTGAGTGGATGACATTCAAAATAAGTCGTTGCAATTAAAAGATTGTTGGTCCAATAATTCATGGGAGTATGATTGGTTAGTGGATCTGGTGGGAGTGGAAATCACAATTGAGATTATTCAAAACATTTTGATCGGAAGAGCAGGGTCAGATGTCTTTAATTGGAAACCTTCTAAGGAAAGTGTCTTTTCTTCATCTAGTGCTTGGGAAGTGGTTTGACTGAGAGGGGAATCATTACAATGGCATGAATGGATATGGAATAAATTGCTTCTGAAAAGGGTCTCTGTGTGTGTTTGGAAGGCTAGATTTCAAGCCTTATTGGTGGATGAAAGGGTGTAGAGCAGGGGTGTCTCGTTGGCGCATGCTGTGATTACTGCAATGCTAAGGGTGTGGAAACCATTGATCATGTATTGAATGGGGGTGAGCTTGCACTCCGTGTATGGGGCTTCCTCACTTGCTTTTGATGACTTGGTGGGCGAGAATGTCGGCGTGGTTTCGTTGTGCAAAGAGGTCCACTTTCAAAGGTATGTTGATAGGTCTTATCCTATGTTTGATAACTTGGAGGTTATGGACAAGGAGGTGTAGGTCTTATCAGTTGAGAATGTTTGGTGGTCGGTGAAATATTGGATTCATATGATTGCAAGAGATCTTGTGGCATCAGGTCCTTTGTCTTTGCATGATGGACAAATTCTTTGCAATCTAGGTGTGACTCAGCCAATCCAAAGGTTCCGTAGACATCGTTTGGTTGCTTGGAAAAGACCCTCTTATAGTTGGGTTAAATTATACTGTAATGGGAGTTGCTGTGGGAACTCAGGGAGTAGCGGAGGTGGGGGAGTGATATGGGATGATTTAGGCAAGGTCCTAGGGGCTTTCTCTACTCATTTTGATTTTGGTACCAATAATGAAGCTGAGTTAAGAGCCATTAGAGAAGGTGTTGTTTTGTGTAAATCACTTAATTTTTTCAACGTGATTATTGGGAGTGACTCTAAATTGGTGGTGGATTGGCTCATCCAGGGCCGATGTTTGATATGGTATTTGTCGGATTTTTGGGATGATTTGCTCAAGGAGCTACATGGTGTTAATTACATGGTGGGTCATCAATTTCGAGAAGGAAACCAAGCGGCAGATTTTCTTGCAAGACAAGGTGAGGAAGGGAGGTCCATTCCCTATGTAGGTGATCTGAATTTGCCAAGTTTATTGAGGGGAATTGTTTGGATTGACAAGGCGGGGTTTGAATAGTTTTAGGCCATAAATCACTAGTGGCTTATTTATGTTGTTGGTTTCGTTTTAGGCTATTGGTTTATTGGTTTGTTATGTAATATTGGTTTTCCTTCGCGAGGGCTATTAATAAATTGAGGGGATTTTCCCTATTAAAAAAAAAAAAAGTACTCAAGTAGTGAATTAGTATGGAATTGGATCATCCAGATACTACCCAGACCATGTTTCACATGATAAGCAAATTCTGCACCACATATTTCACTCAAGGTTTCATCTTTTACTATGTCTGCAATGCTGGTGTACAGTTGAAATAACTCTTTATTATAAACGAATATATCAATCTGAAAAGCTATATATAAGGTGGACCTAAGAGAACCCATGACAGCTCTGAAATAATATTTACATCTCTTACTCAAAATCAAGAGATCATCGTATAGAAGATGTTGTGCAGTAACAACCTTTTAGCCTTAATTATGATTTATGGATGCATGGCCAATAGGATTTTTTTATAAAATATATATATATATATTGGAAAGGGTAGGTTTATGTACTGCGAGTTGATGTTGTAGAGCTGGCAATCCAATTTAGAGCAGAATCCGGGGAAAGTGGCTGTGAATGAGTCTTTAACAAAGCAGCATCATCAGCAGATATATCCACCTCCTCTGTCTTGTGCTTAATGTACTCATTTTCTCGTATATCATTTAGTTCTTCCAGCAACTCTGCCATAGATGGTCTGCTTTCCTTGACATGTTGCAGACACTGAAATGCCAACTCTGCAACAGCAGTTATCGTTCTCTTGACCTTGCTGTCTGATTCAAACCCAAGAGTTTTGTCAACAAGCTCGTGCAATGTCTTGTTTTGGATCTTGTTGACAGCCATGTTAGATAGATTAATTTCGTGTCGATGCCGTGTGATGTCAACAGCAGGCATGGATGATATAAGCTCAATTAGCACCACTCCGAAGCTAAAAACGTCGCTCTTCTCAGTAAGCTGGTAGCATTCATGATACTCAGGATCGACATAGCCAGGAGTCCCTTGTGGAGCAGTAGAAACATGGGTGACATCCGTTGGAAAGAGACGAGACAGTCCAAAGTCTGCAACTTTGACACAGAAATTGTCGTCGAGAAGAATGTTGTTGGTTTTCACATCGCGGTGGATGATAGCAGATGCATGGAGATATGTCAAAGCACTTGCGGTTTCAATGGCAATGTTCAGTCTAGTAGGCCAAGGAAGTGCACCAGGTTTTGCCCGTTCGCCATGAAGATGATCGGCAACAGTGCCATTGGGTACGTATTCGTAAACCAGCACCAGTTCACGGCTATGGCGAGAGGTGCTGCCATAAAGTGAGACGAGATGGTGGTGGCGTAAGCGAGTTAGGATTACTACTTCATTCATAAATTGCTGGACTCTCTTGCAGTTGTTTTCGTACAAGCGTTTTACTGCTACTGGACGCCCATCTCGAAGCTTGCCTGTCGATCAAATATATCAGAGAAAAGACATTTTCGTCAAGTTTAAACTAAGGATATATATGCTTTTGTATCGTGTTAAATCACGATCTGTACCAAAAACATGAATGAAAACAGTATTTTTGTGTTGGTGTGTGGGCTCTTACCATAGTAGACAATGCCAAAGCCACCATCTCCAAGTTCTTTATGTGAATCGAAGTTGTTTGTGGCTTCTTCAAGTTCGGTGTAGGTGAAGAGATGAACTCCAAAGTACTTACTTCCCATCTCAGGATCATCTGTCCTTGTGGAGGAAGGATGATTAGAAGAGATGTTTCGAGACTGAAAGGAGGAAGGCATATATTGCAGCGCATATTTCTTCTTGTAGCGTTTTTGACAGATGAAAAAGATGATGCACATTATGATCACGCTCCCAATAGCTGCGCCTACACCTGGGGTAAAAGGAAGAGTGCCAACAGGTTCAAACTGATGATCAAATTGGAGAAATGTTTGTGACAAACCCCGAAGAGAGAACATGAAAAAGGATGAAAATAGATATATTACCTATGCCAGTCTTCACCCGCCAGTTCGGTTTCCGTTTAGCTGTAACTGTAAGCAAATATGGAATCAATCAACGAAGTATCAGAATACATGAAAAACTCATCTGAATTACTATAGCCAAAACCAACCCATAATTTGTTTTATTATAAATGTAAGATGTGCTGCAATTAAACCAACAGGGAAGAAAAGAAGCATAATGCAAGAAGGAAAATAAATTGTTAAGGCTAAAGGATTTAGTACAGTGACATCAAGTATAAGAAAGGTAGCAAAGATTTAGTACATTGGACCTTCAAGAAACAGGAAGATTACATAAACTTATAGCGTAAAGGAGGAAATGAAACAGGATATCATGGTATCAGAGACCTGAATCTGATGTTTTTAATTGATTTTATTTTAACTTTAGACATAGCCAATCCGCAACCATCCCCTTTAGTGTGCAACATCATGATTCTTGCTCACCAACAATCTGGAAATCAAAGATTATGTCTGCCAGATGCTTGGGAATTTCTAGGATTTCGTCCATGTATTGGAGCAGAGGACATAATATTTTTAATACAAAGGAGGAAGAGCATCCCTTGAATATGAAAATTCTATCAGAACCTAATAAATTTGCAATATTTGAACTTTAGTCCCTAGCTTTATGTGACTGAATGTAGATTAGATTGAAAACTAAGGACTTCAAGAAAATAAAGAAACAGACTTTGCAGAATGAATGTAAAGCCAGACCAATCAGTCATTCAAGAGTTCAGATTATGTCATTTTCTACTCCCAAAGAAAATACTCCAAGAAACCATCCATGTCTAATTTACTGAGCTAAAGTTAAAATTGAAATTTGAAAGCTGCAAGATCTTCTCACCCTCTATGCTTAGCTGATGAACCTTTTACTATCAAAAAGCTAAAAGAGAGAATTGAAGAGAAGGAAAGAAATTTTTGAAGAAACTACTCAATAATGATGATGAATAATCCTACAGAATTACCATCATTGCATGTTTTGAGATGAGGCCCGCCTTGGCAAAAACAAACAAACTTATCATTATCATCCAATCCACACCGTCCACCACTTATCTGACAACTGCTGCAATTATGTCCACTCCAATTCAACAAAAAACCCATCTTCAAAATCTCAGTATGATTCATTTCCAATAAGCTTGTGAAGTTGACTCCACTCTGCACATCTACAGGCACATCAACCAAAGACTGGCACGATCCTGAAGAATAGTTTTGCTCCAGTCCTTCCTTGTGGAAAACGGCGAAAGAATACAGATGGGAACTATTGGTAGCACACTCTATGTCAAATATAGGGTAATCAGGCAATGATGTGCAGTTGTAGAAGATGGAGAAATCAATATTATCCGAACTAAAATCCAATTCATGAGTTCGATGGATGCTGATATTGTGCAAAGGAGCAGGGCATGTGCCCTTGTAGGTAGCAGCACTGGCGACGATCAATGAATAGTTGGCGTAAAAGATATCCTTAATGATATACTCGACATTGGAAATTGAGAAAAACGAGTTTCTTTTTCTACAGATGACCTCAAAGCTGGGGAGGCCACAGAAAGATTCTTGCTCATGAGGTATCCAAAAAGGGTAGCTTATATTTAGACCATTGCCACAAGTTCGAGGCATGCAGGCTTGAAATTTTGCATCTAGGGAAAGTGTGGGTTTGGCTAAAGTGAAGAAGATGGAGAAAAATATGCATATATGAAAAGGTTTCGAGGACATGAAGTGGTTTTGGAGGTCCATTTGGGGTGGAAGGAAGCAAGGAGTAAAGGAAACAGAGGAAGAAGGAAAGAGCCTTACAATTTTGTTTTGTTTGGGTTTATGATTGGAGTTTGAAATGGTGGGGAAAGAGAAAACAAAGGTTCAAGCAACAGCAAAAGGAGTTGATCCTTTATCAACTTCCTAAGTATTGCTTCTCACCCAATGCTCTACACTAAATACTAAGGAGCAATGCTTCTCTTCTTAACCATTATCTTTTTAATGTCTCGGTCAACAACACATCATTCAGGCCAAAAGTATCTTTGTTTTCTTATTACAATTTTTCGAAGGTATTGAAAATCTTGCACTCCAAGTAAGAAAGACACCGTCATCCCAAGTAATGGGGACACCATCATGATTCCATTTGCTTGTATGCATGATGTAAGAAAAAAATGAAAAAAATGGTCCTTAAAAGTAGGCCACAAATGCAAGGTTGAGACGTATTGACATGTGTGCAGCTTTTGTATCATTCGTTTGTTTGGTCGGTAGAAGTCGTTTGTGTGATGCTAAAATGATAAGAGTGGATGACTATGGTTAAAAGCTGTGGTTGGTTGAACAGAAAGTGGAGGCCTGGAAAGGAGAACTATCTCTCTTGTTTTCTTCCGCATGCCCCCAAAGTAAACAAGCAGAGAAAATAATGATGTAGATATTGAAACATGCAGCGGATTGGTCGGTTTGTTGACTCTGATATATAGTTCCTAAGGCAAGCCACATTAATGAATGTTCTATATACATATATATATGTATATATATTCATCACATATTTTAATTTATTGATTATCAAAAGATATGTTTTAACATAATCCTTTTGTGTTAGTTAATAGGCTTTTCAATAATTCAGAATAATTAGTGAGAAACTAGTATGCTAATTCGAAAACTATATTTCTAGTTTTGAATCACTAAATTTATTTTTGAATCACCTAGTTGATTAAGGGTTTGGATCTCCTAGATTTATTGTCCGGACTCTAGGACATTGAAGAAAAGAAAGGTAGACACAAATTAAGTAGGTTCCACAACATTTATTGAGCATTTAATATCGTCCAAAAAATTCACTCAAGTTGTCATAGATGCTGCAGAATACACTTTATGTATCTATCTCTCTCATATTCTAAACTCTAAATTAGTTCAAATAGAAGCTATAGAGAATCCAACTAATCCCTGAATTAAGTCCTTGGAAGCAAGAATAATTTATTAGGAAATTTTTTATTTTTTTCAAAAAGTACAGAATTATTGATTTGTGACTGATGTCATACGTACTAGACCATGGGGTGCTTCTCACCGCATCATGACATCATGAGGACTTGGTAAGAGCACAAAGAGATATTAAAAATAGCATATTGACTCAAAGGAACATATTCTTAAACAAGGGTGTGGCTTGAATGTTCCTGGCAGCTTCCTCCAAGCTTTGAATGTTGACCCAGATAACAAGGCTGCATAGATATTATGGCATTCTTGGGGGGTGCCCTTTAGAGGTTCAAATTTCAACAATACTTGATGATAAATGACCCCTCAACAAGCATGACCCAGTCCATTGAAAAAATATTTTTTATGGTCTTTTTATTCTATAATATTACTAAGATTTTCTTTCCTTAATCAAATGATTTCTTTTTATTTTCAAAGTATCCTGATAACTCACTTCTAAAGAGAGAGAATCCCTATGGATTTGAGAGTTCATGAAATTATATGAGTAATTCTACTCTTCCCGCTGGGGGCTCCCGCTGGGAATTTTTTTTTGTTTTTTATTTTATTTATTTTATTTTTTGATTAAGAAAATAATTTTACATAAAGATGTGATTTTTTTTATTTATATTTACCAAACGAAAAATGCAACTTGCAAGTAAACTTATTGAATCATTAATCTTGGAAAAATCTCCAAGAGTCAGGTATAGGTGGGCTGAGAAATCCAGATTTTTGCAAGTAAACGACGGTGTATATGCACTGATGCGATTTCATTTGATTCGTTATATCTACTTTACAATAAAATAATTTTATAATCTAAAGAGCCTGATCAAACCATATCAGTTTGTGGAATTATTTTGAGTAATTCCTTAATGTTTAGAGTATTTTTTTTTAACTATGCCATAATGTGGCCTATACGTAGTTAAAGAAGAAGAACCATACCACATGAATTGATTAATCTAGCTTGGAAAAACAAGAAGAATGGAGGCTTCAGCTTATCCAATGAAAAAAATCTATTCACAAGTCTAAACTTTTGAATACACTCAGCACACAGATCGATGAAGAAATCTTAATTCACATTACTTATATTTAAAAATATTGTTGTTTTAACTTTTTAAAAATTATAATTTCCACAGCAAAGCTCATATATATCCAATTGAAAGGGGAGAGAGAGCGGAGAAAAAAATGTGCATACCGTCTGAGTTGTTTGGACCACAATTAAGAAATTGCACTCCGTCACGGCAATAGCAGACAAACGGGAAGTTGCTATTAGAGCCGCATCTCCCACCTGAGCGCTCACATCCGTTACAGGCAACCAGCAACGATCGATCGTATTCCACCTCAAACCCTTTCTCCAGTACTTTCTTCAGTAACGTTGCTCCATCCAAAGAGTTTTCATGATCATTGTAAGCACTATTGGAAACGGGAACTTTGATAGTAGTACTAGGATCGCATAATTCGATAAATTCTCGATCTGTTTGATTGATACCGGGCAAAGAAATGTCTACGAAATAAGAAATATTTGGGCCGCATTCAAAAGTATTGCCGACGGCCGGTTTGGAGAAGCGACGATTACGAAAGCAGTCATAGAACAAAGTTATGTTCTTAACGGTTGAAGTATAATCATACAAGGTGTAATTCAAAGCGGTAGTCGGCTTTTTTTCAGGACAAAGATTTTGCAAGAGGTCCATTCTTGCAATGGTCATATTGTTTGTACTATGGTTGAAATTCAGTACCTGGAACTTTAGCTCTTCAAATTGCAAAACAAGGTATTCATTATTGACGCACTCCAACTCGTACCCCTTATCCCTATGCCCGCAATAGTCCGGCCGACCACCTCCCCAGTAAGGGAACGAGATGTTTCTGATGCTTCCACAGTCGTAGGGACGACCGCACTCCACGAAGGGATCATCGTCGATGCAGTAAGATGGTGTAGTTAGTACTGTTAAGATGATGAAGAAGGAGATGAGGAGTATGGAAAGTAGAGATGTAGAGAAATATGGGGCGTCCATGTTTGTAAGGAAAGCGGGTGAGGTGAGAGATGAGACGATGATGATGATGAGGGTACGTTAATCATGTTAGTGTGGATGCATGCATCGTAGTGTCGATGAATGACTGGAAAACGAAAGAAACAATTAACACAAGTTGACCATAATTTTGTTTGGAGGGAGAAGTAGGCATCAGGAGATGGATCGAGATTGTTGAAATTATTGTATTATAAAGTGAAAGGAAGGAAGCTGGTTGAGCCCTATATTGACTAGGACCATTAGAAAAGTTTTGTTGAATGGTAGCCATGGCGGCCAACAGACGCAACATATACAAGGACCAAACGTATGTGCCTGGGTCGTGGAAAGAAAAATATATACTATTCTATTCATGACCATCTCTTGATCATATCTACCGTGGGATAACTCATATGATAAAGATAATGGTAGGTGATGTATGAAATCTCATATTGCTTGGAAATAAGGAGTTTTTGCTTTTTATAAGATTCTAACGGAGGTTCAATTATATCATTGACTAATTATTTTAGAGTATAAACCATATAATTTGGGCCTTCTATTAGAATCATGTCACTTAATACTTCTATAAATTATTTTATTTTATTTTTTGGAATGAGCCGGACAGTTTCCTCCCCCAACCACGCATCCCACGCGAGCAAAACAAACAGCATGCATGGTTGCTTTGACTATCGACCTCCACATTCCTGATCATAAATCATTCTATCTCTCTATACACTACTCCGCTGCTCATAAAAGAAGGATAGTCTTGAATGTCATGTTTTCAAGAGAAAACCATAGAAAAGCATAATGTTAGGATATAGGGAGCCATTTAGGAGAAGGAGAAGGGGAGGAATCAGTTCCAAATCTCGTTGTGTATGTGAGTTTGTGGTTGCCAAATGGCTTCAAAGTTGAAAGAGTTATTCTAAATGTATAGAGCACATCATCCACGCAATTTAAACTGTAATATTTAATTTGTAAGATTCATATTTTAAAATTTACTTTCCATCTCAAATTATGCTATGTATATTTATGCAATAATTATTTAACCTAATAAAGACAAAATAAATGTAATAAAAAAATGTACCAACAAAAAAATAATATATTTGGTAGACAGATATTGTCTGACGTTATATATATAAATATATAAATATATATATATTTATTATTGTGGCTTCATTAAGATAGTGGTATTTTGTTCCAAGCTCAGGTAGTGATTCTTTGAAAGAGAGGTTTTAATATAGAGATTGACGTGCACAATGGGTTAGAAAGTTAACATGTATGTATATAAATATATATATATATTATTGTAGCTTGATTAAGATATTGATATTTTGTTCCAAGCTCAGGTAGTACTGATTCTTTGAAAGAGAGAGGTTTTAAGCTTGACGTGCACAAGGGGTTAGAAAGTTAACTTGCATGACTCATTTTGGACAAGTCAAGAAGAGAAATTTTCAAGGAATTTAATATTGAAATTAACATTGATGAAACAATTGAGAGAAGTCTATTGAAAATCTTGTATTCAACTTGAAGTGATTAATATACAAAGCAGAGTAATGTAAAGTCTGAGAAAAGCGGACTAACTCACTAACCACTTACTAACTAATTATAATGCCAACTCAGATTGAAAATTTATAATTTTACACTTGAACATATATTTGTAATTAATAGTCTCGCTCAAGATGAATAGTAGATATTATGAACATTCATGTTGGACAACAAAGAATGAAAAATAGTAGATCCAAGAGGCAATCTGATGAGAAGAAGAAACACGTGGAGTCTGAAGAACACCAGTTTGTATTTTTTTCTTTGATAAGATTGCAATCCAATTGAATATGCTTGATTTTCTTTTGAAATATAGGATTAGCTGCGATATGGACAGCGACTTGGTTGTCACAAAACAACAAAGAAGGGTGAGGATGTTGCTGATGAAGATCACAAAGTAAGGACTAAAGCCAAGTGATTTCTCAAGCTGCATAGGCTATGGATCAGTATTCTGCTTCAGCAAAAGATTGAGATTGTAATGCCCCGGTCCTGCAGGTCAGAAGGGTTAACTCCTATTACCTAAAGTCATCTTTAATAACATAATTAAAAACTCCAAATTCTCTATAAAATATAAATTCATTTATTCAAACCAATTATATAAATTCCTCCACTAGGACACCAAAAATAATCCTCAATGAAATAAATTAAAAACTCTACCAAGACTCGAAAGTATCCAAAACTCAACATATCGAAATGACATTAAAATGATAAATCTACTAAAACAGGACTCTCTAATAAATGTTTGTACCCTTTGGCACTTATTCCTTAATGATCATCAAACCTTGATAATACTTCATACTCTTGATCTCTAGCTGAACCATCAAAATTATCTGAAAAGTATTATGGAGATAAGAGGTGAGTTATTAACTCCTCAGTAAGCAGATGACATATACCTGTGTGCAAACATAAGCATTTACGGAGCACAGTATGCAGAGCAAAATATTTTACAGAGTTAGCATACAGAATAAAACATGTTTTCAAACATAACAGAGTGATGGTTTTAAAACAAATAAAACTCTGAGAACATTGGCATAACATAAACTGAGTATCATCATCACATCAAAATAGAGCATCACATAAAACAGAGACCATGTTTCACTCCCGTGATAGGGTTGTACTATCTCCTGTGGCCAAATCGGGTAGAGACAGAATTGAATTTTCTCCTTATTATTCTCAGAGTCCCGAGTGTGCACACATGAAAGATCACATAAAACCATTTTATTTCCAAAGTGGGTGCACTCAGAGACATAAAAGTTGGTACCAACCCAAACAGAGCAGAGCAGAGATAGAGTCAGATACAAATCAGTACACCATGTCAAAGGTTTTCAGATGCCATACCAAAACAAAGCAGAGTATTAAAACATATTCAGATCATTCTCACATACTGAAAACAAAAATCAGAGCATATTTCTAATCAATGCACAAATTCTCATATTTTTAATATCGCTATTTTTCACATTTTAGAGACAGCATGATAAAATAAAGCTCATGTTTACACAATGCATGTCAGAAAACATTTTCCCTCTTTCATATAGATTTCATGAGTAATACAAATAAACACCTGAGGTTGTTTTTCCCAAGTTCTCATTTCATAACAAGACATGCAAAATTTTCAGAATGTTAACCTCAGTCTAAACAATTCGTGTAAAGCTTAGCATAGGAATCTTGCTTGCCTTAACCTTTTAGCTTTTCAAAATTTCTTCACAACAGTATTGAATGGAAATTAATCGTTACCTATAAAATAATCACGTAACCTGTGCAAATTTCCAATTGAACATATACTTCGTAATTAAAAACTGAGATATAAAATTTGATATATGTCCTTAACGTACTCTAAACATCCTCGGAACCCTAAATATCAACTCTCCCTAAAACAAGTTTTGCATTTTCCAAATTTCTCCAAACAAATATTTATTAAAACCTAACATCATATTACTTCATAAATTGGTTTTATACTATTGTCCATAAAAACACGTGGCCTTGACATCAAACTATGCACATAACCCATTATATTCAACCAGGGCCCATAAGCTTGTGCAACACAATGTAACAAACCCATGAACACTATCGGTGAGCCCATGGCCATTTTGATAAGCATGGCCCATAGTCCAAAACCTACTAACCAGCCCAAAACCAACCCAAGTCATCCAAGCCCACCTTAGGGATTAAGGGTACCAATGTAATTACCCACCAAAAACAAAAGTTACCTTGCAAGACTACATGTTAGGAGACTTCCCATTTTGATACAAACTCTACTGGCAGGGAGTGCATACAGCAGATCATTACCTAGAGCTTCGTGTGGCGGTGGCTTAAGTGGATGACGTCTACGGCATGGCTAGGAACGATGACAAGGCATTGCGGGAGTGAGAGAGCGAGACAAGGTGATGAGAAAGAGAGGTCACAGATAGAGAGCAAAGCGTGAGGGAGAGAGATGAAGCTCACCATGAGACGGAGGGCATGCGATGGACTGGGGTGCCGGAAAACAGACTGGGCGTGCAGGAAATTTTGTGGCAGAGGTTTCTGGGGGGTCTCGATGTGGTGGGGCTCTCGGTGTGGTCTGTTAAGGATTCCTCAGAATCCTCTCTTGATTCTTAGCCATTATTCCTTACTTGTTATAGTTGACCCTTAATTGTAGGCTTGTAGTCCACTTGTAATCCTTTGTGATTCTTTCCTTGTCAACTGTACAAATATACTTGTATATATATGGCATACGGACTCCACCTCAATTGTGGTGGTTTTACAAACATTCTCATGGTATTAAGAGCCCTATAGGAATCATTTCCGATACTTTTTTTTTCCTTCTTCTTCTTCCTCATGGCCGAACCTCTCTCCTTCAATACCATGGTTCACATGGTCACTATTAAGCTCTCGGCAACCAACTATTTACTCTGGAAAAGCCAGCTTATGCCCCTTCTTCAATGCCAGGATTGCCTCAGTTTCGTTGATGGATCTTTCACCAAACCATCTGAAACTCTACCCAACCCCACCTACGGCACCTCCATGCCCATCCCAAGTTTCTTGAATGGAAACTCAAAGACTAGCGCCTCCTCAGCTTGTTGCTATCATCCTTCTATGAAGAAGCCATGGCAGCCGCTGTTGGTCATGCAACCTCTCGGGATGTCTGGGTTGCACTATAACGTGCCTTCAGCCATGGTTCCAAAACTCGTGAGTTACGCTTGAAGGATGAACTCTAGCTCATGAAGAAAGGCAAACGATTTGTTGCTGAGTTTGCTCGTGCGTTCAAAGGCCTCTGTGATTAGTTAATGGCCATTGGACGCCCAGTTGATGAAATCGAGAAGTCTCATTGGTTTCTTCGTGCTCTCAGCACCGAGTTCGCTGGCTTTTCCTCCACCCAGATGGCTCTCATGCCGCTGCTCTCTTTCCATGATTTGGTCCCTCTAGCCAAAGGCTATGATTTATTTCAAAAGTCTCTTGAAACTCACTCTGCTTCACCTACAGCTTTCATGGCAAACAGATCATGTGGTCGTGGCGGACAGTCTTGCTCCCAAGGCAATCAGCGCTCCAAAGGTGGCTCCAATGGCAACACAGGAGGTTCTTCATCTGGTGGCCACTCTTCCAGCAACAACCGCTCCTGTTGCCCCTACAATCCTCGCTGCCAAATCTATAAAACAGAGGGCCATACCACCGATCGATGCCAAAACCGTTATGATCGTGCGGAACCATCAGCTCAACCTGCTGAAGCTTTCCAAAATAGCTGTTCTCTCTCCAATGGTCTCTCTAGTTCTGATTGGTATCTTGACACGGGTGCCTCCGCTCACATGACGCCAAACTCAACTGTACTCTACACTTCAGAGCAATATGTTGGTAAGGATAAAGTTGTTGTGGGAAATGGGGCATCCTTACCCATCACCCACATGGGTACTTCTAACCCTTCTCCCAACTTAAAATTGCTTGATGTTTTATTAGTTCCCCACCTTACCAAAAATCTTCTCTATTAGCAAGTTGACTTCCGACTTTCCTCTTCAAGTCATTTTTACTAACTCTTTCTTTGTCATTCAGAACAAGATCACAACAAGGGTGGTGGCAATCGGAAGACGTGATGGCAGTCTCTATGTACTAGAGCGTGGCAATGATGCTTTTGTTTCTGTCCTTAATAAATCTGCTCTTACGGCGTCGTATGGCCTATGGCATGCGTGTCTTGGTCATGTTAATCATTCTATTATTTCATTATTGAATAAAAAAGGCCAGTTATCTTTTACTTCTATGTTGCCTAACCCTACCATTTGTGCTACGTGTCAATTTGCAAAAAGTCATAAGCTTCCATTCTCCACTCATACTACTTAGTCCACCTCAATTTTGGGCCTTGTTCATTGTGACATATGGGGACCGGCCTCGGTTAAATCTAAAATGGGTTTTTCTTATTATGTCATTTTTGTCGATGATCACTCTCGCTTTACATGGCTTTATCCTATGAAATTTAAATCTGAATTTTTTGACATTTTTCTCCAATTTCAGTCATTTGTGGAAAATCAATATTCTTGCAAAATCAAAATTTTCCAGAGTGATGGTGGCGCTGAGTTTTGTAGCGATCGCTTACAATCTCAACTCCGCTCTTCAAGCATTCATCACCAAATTTCCTGTCCCTACACTCCTTCCCAAAATGGACACACTGAACAATCGCCACGTGACTGAAATGGGCCTTGCGCTCTTATTTCATTCACGGGTACCCACTTGCTATTGGGTCGACGCTTTTAGTACCGCGACTTATATGATTAAACGGTTGCCTGCCCCACTTCTTGGCGGTCTTTCTCCCTTTGAAATTTTACACAGTAAAGCTCCACTCTACACCAACTTTCATCCTTTTGGTTGCAGAGTTTATTCATGTTTACGTGACTATGCCGCTAACAAATTTTCTCCTCGCAGCATTCCCTGCCTATTTTTAGGCTACAGTCCTTCCTGTAAAGGCTTTCGCTGTCTGGACCCCCTCACCTCCAAAATCTACGTCACCCATCAAGCCAAATTTAATGAACGGAATTTCCCCTTACTACCCACCGCCATAGCCCAGCCTCCCGCATCCTTAGATCTCTCCCGTTTCATGGAACCCATGCAAACCCATGCCCTACCTTTACCCCCAACCCCATTGCCCCCCACAACTCTATCTGATCTGTAACGCCCCGGTCCCGAGGGTTCGGAGAGTTAACTCATGTCACCCGGTAATAAACTCCAACCCTGCTAATATACTTCCAAAAGTTCCAAATCAAATGTAAACACTTCAAATTTAATTAACCACACAACTCCATATATCAAATCCTCGATACAGTAACCCCAAAATATCGACTTCTCTACATGGTATTTAAACCCACATTCCAACAATATAATTATAGACTCCAAATTTTCAATATTATAAAGGAATTTTGATTCAAACTAATTCTCTCAATATAATCAATTCTTCAAAACACCAAGACATCAGAACACAATTAAATTTCTTAACAAAAATCACCAATACTCTTCGAAGGCTTTCTATTCTTAATCCACTACTCTTACGTCATCTCACCCAGTGCTTCACAGTCTTGCTCATCCAAAATCATCTGAAAAATATTATGAAAATAAGGGGGTGAGTTATCAACAACTCAGTAAGCAGAGGACATATACTAGTATGTAAATATGAGCATTTTCATAAAGTTTAGAATGCAAAAACAAAACATTTCATTTTCATATGCACATCTCAAAATGTATTATCAGAAAATCAGAGCGACTTTTCAACCTTTTCATATTCATAAACCATTTTCATATTCAAAAACCCTTTGGCATAACATAACTGAACATCTTCATCTTATCATATAATGTCATATCATATACCATGTTTAACCCCCGTGGTAGGGTTGTGCTATCCCCGGTGGCCAAACCAGGCAGAAACAGAATGTGAATCTTCCCCTTATCATTCTCGGAGCCCCGAGTGTGCACATAGGAAAGACCACGCAGAAAACCACTTTGTTTCCAAAGTGGGTGCACCAGAAACAGAGAACTTGGTACCAACCCAAACAGAGGCCACAGTTTTACACCCGTAGTAAGGTCAGAACAGAACAGAACAGAATGTCATGCCAGAGGTTTCAGAAATCACATCATATCATATCAGAGTACAGAACATTTTCAGAACAGAACGAAATCAGATCGCAGAAATATAATTTATGCACAAAATTTCATATTCGCTCTCTTTTACACAGTTCAGAAACAAAATGTTAAAATAAGCTCATGTCTACACCAGTCATGACAGAAAATATTTTCTTCTTATACAGAGTTTCATGAGTAATGCAGAACAAATAACTGAAGTCGTTTCCAAAATTTCCTTTCATAACAAAACATGCATATTTTCCAAAATCGACCTCAGATCATTTTATTTTATGCAAAATCTAGTATAGGAACCCCACTTACCTGGACTTCTTAGCTTTTCAAAATTTTCTTCTACAATGCCGAACAAATATTAACCTTCACCTATAAGATAAATCACGTAATTCTCATAAATTTCAATCGAACAAATATTTCAATATTTAAGCCTAAACTTATCAAATAACCTATTATAATTCCTCAAAACTTAAAATTCTCATAATCTCAAAATAGCCTCATTTTCTAAAACCATCAATATCCACTTAATCAAATTTGTATCTAATAATAAATTTATCAAATAAATGTAATAATAATTACGGAACTCAATAAAAAAAATCTTATAAAATATGTCATGAAAACTCATCTCTTAAAAATAGCTTTACTTCATTTAGTTAACAATATATTTAAAATATTATCTACGCACAAATAATATTTTATGGGACTTTAAACAAAACTCATTTAAAGATAAATCCAAAGTGACCACTCATCCGAAAACATATATTAGAAACATATATCAGAAACATATATATATATAACATATAAATAACTTCCACAGAATTAGAGAAAAAAACTAAATGACAGTGCAGCGGCAGCACATACGGAGAGATGGGGGGCACAAAGGATGTGGAGCAGGCGGTTGACTACGGCGGATGGGAGCGGTGCCTGGGCACTGGCGTGAGCCTGAGGTGGCGTGCGGCCTGACCAAAGGGCTGGGCGGAGGTCGACAGCAGCGTCGCTCAGCTGGGCTGCGTCGAAAGGCGGCAAGTAGAAAACAAAAAATGCTCTGTTTCAGCTGTCAAAAACAGAGGAGTTTTCGTGGCTTGCAAAGGAGGCTACGGGAGGTGTTGGGTGGCGGCTTTGTGTGGCTGGGCACGATGGTGAGGTTTGGACAGAGGTTTTCATGGGGGAAATGAACCAGGCGGCAACTATGTGGGGGTTTCGATTCGCTGTTGGCTATGCGTGGGTGCTGCTCGCGGTTGCTGAAGTAGCCTGAAAGGTGGACGTTCCCAATGCAGCAGTTTGTTGCAGCGACTGCGAGGAGTTGGTTCTCGGTGGTGCATGGCTCCGACGAAGGCTTGTAGCTTGCAGAGGGACTGGAGCTTCCGTGGTGGAGTACGGTGGTTCCGTGCGTGGATTTGTTGGCTATTGGCAGAGGAGATCGCGATGGAGGCAGCAGAGTGGAGATCTCGGTTTGACACTTCGAAGAAGGGGACGAGCGGCACATCATCTAGGGTTGAGGATGCTTAACATATATATAAGATATATAGAGTAAACGGATAAAAACCTAGAGAAAAAGGATGAAGGGGCGTGCATGAAAATGGAAAGTGTACGTGAAAGTGTGAAACCGAGCATGACGGAGTCTAGAATAGTTGCTACGGGCCTGGGCTTTTCGGCCTCAAAGAAAACAATATTTGGCCCAAGATCTTGCTCCTAAAATTTTATCTCGACTCAACTTAAAAGAAAAAAAACACTAATCTCATAAATTTTCAAGTGAAGATCCACTTGGTCTAATAAAAAAAAAATTTAAACCTAACTATCAAACCTATTGAAAAAATTGTATTCCGCCAAAAATATATCTTAGGCCCGAACTCTCTTCCAAAAATTTTACTCTCAAAACCCACATGGGCTTTTTATAACTAAAAACTCAAAAATTTTGTAAAGTGGGCTTGGCTGTGCCCGAGTGTTACATGATCTGCATTCTCTGTCTGGGTCTCATGCATGTCGTCTCTATCCTAACTTTTTCTCTGAGCCTATGCAGGTACCTAATGAGTCCCTTGCTCTTGACTCCCCAGTGTTGGTTCTGCCGCAACCTAATGCTCCCGTTTCATGTGCTTCGTCCGTACCTTCATCCTCTCACCCTATGGTTACTCGAGCTAAGGCGGGCATTTTCCGGCCGTGATATCTTACTTATCTCAGCCATCATGTCTCAGGTCTCCTACATGCTCTTCTTACTACATCTGAGCCCCATGGTTTCAAATCGGCTGCTAAAAACTCTGCATGGCTCGCTGCTATGGATGAAGAGATCAAAGCTCTTCGTGACAACTGCACTTGGGATCTTGTTCCTCGGCCTCCCAAAACGAACATTGTGGATTCTAAGTGGGTCTTTCACACAAAGTATCTATCTGACGGCTCTATTGACTGCCTCAAGGCCCGTCTTGTTGCCAAGGGATACACTCAGCTTCCTTGCCTTGATTACATAGATTCCATCAGTCCAGTGGTCAAAGCATCCACTGGTCGTGTTATACTCTCTTTGGTTGTCAGCTATGGTGGGCCCCTTCATCAACTGGATGCTAAAAATGCTTTTCTTAATGGAATCTTGCAGGAACATGTTTATATGGAGCAACCTCCTGGCTATGTTGATCCCCGCTTGCCTCATCATGTAAGCAAACTCAAGAAGGCTCTTTATGGTCTCAAGTAGGCTCCGCATGCTTGGTTCCAGCATTTCAACTCGTTCCTTTTGAAGCTCGGTTTCACTTGCAGTCGTGCGGACACCTCTTTGTTCATTCTCCATCACCAGTAGCACATCATTTATCTCTTACTGTATGTTGATGGCATTATTCTCACTGGCAATAATGTGTGCTTTCTCAGCAGTTTCATTCGGCAGCTTCACTCCGAATTTTCCACCAAGGATTTGGGATCCCTCAGCTATTTCCTTGGTCTCGAAGTCACCCCACATCGGCAGGTCTTTTCCTCAACCAGACCAAGTATGTAAGCGACATTCTTACGCGTGCTCAACTTCTTGACTACAAACCTGTAACAACTCCCATGGTTGTTGCCCAACGCCTCTCCTCTACTGGTTCTCCGTTTGAGGATGTCACTCTTTATCGCTCTCTTGTTGGTGCACTGCAATATCTGACTATCACTCACCCTGACCTTGCCCACTTGGTCAATTCTGTCAGTCAATATTTGCATACTCCCACTGATGAACATTTTCAGGCTGTGAAGCGCATTCTTCATTACGTCAAGGGCACTCTTCACTTTGGTTTATCATTCACTACCTCCTCTTCCGCTAGCATTACTGCCTACTCTAATGCTGATTGGGCCGGCTGTCTTGACACTCGACACTCCACTTCTGGCTACTCTATCTATCTGGGTGACAATCTTGTCTCTTGGAGCGCCAAGAAGCAACCCACGGTCTCTCGCTCTAGCTGTGAATTTGAATACCGTGCCCTAGCTTCCACTACTGCTGAAGTTCTATGGTTAGATCATCTTCTTCGTGACCTTCGTGTTTCCACTCCAGCTCGTCCTCTTCTTCTGTGTGACAACAAGAGTGTCATCTTCTTAAGCTCCAACCCAGTCTCACAAGTGCTCCAAGCACATTGATCTGGACTATCACTTTCTTAGAGAACTTCTGGTCACCGGTCGGATTTGCAGTCAACATATTTCTACCATACTTCAGGTTGCTGATGTCTTTAGAAAGAGTTTCTCACGGCCCCTTTTCACATTCTTTCGATTTAAGCTACGTGTGTGCTCTAATCCCATGCTTAGCTTGCGGGGGGGTGTTAAGGATTCCTCAGAATCCTCTCCTGATTCTTAGCCATTATTCCTTACTTGTTATAGTTGACCCTTAATTGTAGGCTTGTAGTCCGCTTGTAATCCTCTGTGATTCTTTCCTTATCAATTGTACAGCTACACTTGTATATATATGGCATATGGACTCCACCTCAATTGTGGTGGTTTTACAAATATCCTCATGGTGGTTGCAGTGGTTGAAAAAAGGAGAGGTGGATGCTCTGTTTTGTGAAGTTAAAACAGAGGCCTCTTGGTGATGACTAGTGGCAGCTCCACGTGGGCTCACAGCTAGGCTACGACTGTGAGGTTTTTCAGCGTGCTTAGCTCCCGGTGATGGTGGCCAGACGTTGTGCAACAGTTGCACGTGGTTGCAGAACTTCACGAAAGGCAGCTCAACTCAACAGCTTGTTGCTTCACTGTGATCGCGAAGGGGAATGTGGCTCACAGTGGGTCTTTGGGCCTTGGTGAGTGGGGGTGGCTAGTGGTTTGGTGAAACAACCATGGTTCACAGTAGGGAAAACGAAGTGCTCGATTTTGAAAAGGCAGCAACGGTGGAGTGCTATGGTAGTTTTCTATATGCTAGGATGACGATCTGCATATTTACATATATCGTTGACTGGAAACCCTTAAAATGAGAGGGAGAGACGTGCATGTGTGGTGAACGTGACGAAGGCAACCTTACTTAGTAAAACTGATGCACAACTGCTTATCGAGTATATATCCATTATACGAACGGTTGGCATGAAAGTAGTAGAAAAGTGATGTGTATAGACCATGGAGTGGAAACGGACGTGATGGAAACCATGCAAGTAGAGGAGTTCGGCACAAGATCTTATGGGCTTGGGCTTTTTGACCTAATTAAAAAATTTGGGCTCACGTCTAGTAGTGAATAAAGAATAATAAATAGACTTTTTTCTTGAGTTTTGAGCCTCGATGCAACCTCTAAAATAATCCAACTTGTCCAAAAATTTTCTCGATCCATAAAAATATTTTTTACCTAATTATTAAACCCAATGAAAAACAAAATCATATTCTGCCAAAAAGAAAATTAGGCTAGTAGACTCTTCCAAAAAAATTTACTTGAATCCTAAATGGGTTTTTTTTTTCATACATAGAAACCCAACAAAATTTTTGAAAGCGGGCTTTGAATTTATATTTTATGGAGAATTTGGAGTTTTTAATTGTGTTATTGAAGATAATTTTAGGTAACAGGAGTTAACTCTCCGAACCTATGGGACTGGGGTGTTACATACATACTGCATTTTGCTTCTTAGATTTGCAGGAAGTGAAGGACTCACTAGGAAAGATGCAATATCTAGAAGCTAATCTTCTTGTGTTGGGACAACTATCCCAATTTGAATCGGCAAAGGTCTTGAGATCGATTGGAGATGAAGCTGGAAAAGAAAGACCCTACCCTGGTGCCATTTTGATATACTTCAAAATTCTAAGAGCTGCATGCATATATGGAACTTGAAGGGATTCAAGAAATTGACTAAGATGACGTATTAAGTGGGAAACCCAGCACGTTAGCTAGCCCAAACCCTTAGGAAAAATCCCAGCCCTAATACGCAAAATGGAGTTGTTTTTTCCCCTCAGGAGTCAAAACTCTAATACCCACCCCCTTTTCTTATTTCTTCCTTCTTTTCTTCTCCTTCTCTCTCCCATTTCCCCTCTCATAAGCTCTACACTCTACTCATGCACACCAACCGCTCACCCACCACGTTTCGAAGCTTGCTCAACCCTCCATTGCCACATTTGATGCCGCTTCTGAGGCTCTGTCCACAGCAAAACCCAACCCCAGTCCATCCCCCAAAATGAGGTCGTTTTGGCCTTGGGATGTCAAACCCTAATACCACTTCTCCTTCTTTTCTTCTCCCTCCCTCTCTCTTCCTCCCCATACTATCCCTCTCCCTCTCACGTTTCTCCTAGTGCGCAGAACTCCCCAATAACTCTCTCTCTCTCTCTCTCTCTCTCCAGCTCATCTCTTTCGCTCTCCCTCTTACTACGACACCACCACTTCTCTCTATCTGTCATTCTCTCATTCTATTCCTTTCCCCCTCTCTGCACTAGCAAGTTGGGATGTTCAACCCCTCCATCATGCTGCCACCATGCTCCACCACACCATTTGCATGTGCAGCTACTGCCCAAGTCCAACACCAAGCCGCCGCCACCATCATCACCCACATGCATGGGGTAAGTGTTGACCATCTCTATGTCTCTGCTAAGATTTATATTTTTGTTGGATGCAACAAGCCGCTGCTACCGCCGCACACCACCGACGAGTAAGCTCCTCCGCCTCCACCTCTCTAATTTCTCTCGACTTCTTTCTCTCTTTCTTGTTTTCTCTCCCTCGCACACTTTTATCTCTCCCTTTCTGTCCCCTCTTTTTGTCACCATCTTGGTTGACATCAATGTCTTTTGCCATCCAGGCCGCCATCCGACCAAGACCATCGATAAGCTCCACCGATCTCTTCCCTCTCAGTCTCGAAATTTAAACCTGTTAGGGGTTCGTTATCTCCAACCTTAGTTGCGCTCAGCTCTTTTCTGATCCTCCCCGTCATCACCCCGCTGTGCCAGTTCGACGCCGACAACGGTTAGTACTCATTCTCTGTCTCTTTATTTCTCACCCTTTGTCTCCCTCTCAAACCCACACTCGATTTGCCAACTTTGAACCCAGGTCATCGTGCCCCTCTCTATCCAGGGCCACTACAGTGAGCCCTCTCTCTCTCTCTCCCTCTCTCTACCTCCGCTACACGCACACACTATTTTCCTCTTTCGGGCCGAGTCACCACTAACACCAACCAAGAGACTATGTGCCTCCAACTGACGGGGACTTTCGCATGAAGCTGACAATGTGAAGCTCAGGACATCGACAACCCTACAAAAATTCTCCATTGTGCACGAAACTAAGTGGAGCTCATCTGGTCACTCAGGAGAGCATAAAACTGGGTGACATTGCTGGGCAACAAAGGGCTCGGGCGAGATGGTAATGCTATCAGGTCGACGTCGTTACCTCTCTGCTGGTAGAGGCTAGAGGATGCTTGGCCACGAACTTCCTCTACCCTCGTACTGGGCATCATTTGTTATGAAGTCACACGAACGATCGTTACCTCTGATGTGACAAAGGAAGCCAGAGTGTGCGGATGGTCCATAGAGGAGACCATGGTGCATACCTTAATAAATTGTATATTTTCAAAATAAAATGTGATCTTTGGATGTGTCATGTCTTGTGTGAAAGCCTTGGTGCATACTTGAGTTTGGTAAATTACTAATTATCAAATATCATAAGTCAACTTGGTACAATACTAGAATTTGGCTTTTAATCTTTGTATGGTAGGCTTCAAATTTGTGTTGTAAGAGCTAGATCATTAGCAAAACTTTATTGAATGTTCAGTATGATAGCTCGCTTGGATTTTTAGTATTTTAGGCTTGAACTATTATCAATTAGGCTTGAAATTGAGATATCGAAGCTTGAAGGCACTACAAGGGGAGACACCTTTCCCGGCGATTAATTTCGCTGGGAAAAACCTCACTTTCGCCGCCTATAAGCTTTCCCAGCGATTTATTAATCGCTGGCCAATCGCCGGTATTAACCCTCTGCTTCTGATCTACTGCAACGGAAACCAAAAATCGTTGGGATAGATATTCTTTCCTGGTGAATTATTTTCGCTGCAATTAACAGCTATATCGCCGCATTTGCTGTCTCCGATTCAGTTAGTAATAGTTGGGAAAGATTAGGTACATGCAATCCGTTGTGGGGTAAAGGGGGCCTTTTCTTCCAGTTTATCATGATCCCTTTTTTATCACTTCATGAGAACTGGAAACATTATCATCAATCTTTAAAAAAATTTGGGGTCATGCTTGGGGAAGACAAATTTTTTATAAATTTTCTCGACATTTAGTGTTTTCCGTAAATAAGTCCTTTTGTGTTATTCCCACAAAAACACACACACACACACACATGCCAACTTCAAAAAAATTAAAATTGTTTCTTGGATGCCTTCAAAACTTTGGAAATTCAAGGCTTTGAATCTCTTGGTGACTGTACAAAGGAATAGTTCCAATACGGATGGAATTCATGTTATCGAAACACAGAACATCAATTTCCAAAACTATGTTATCAGAACAGGTACACTCCAAAAACAATTAGGAGTAGAAACTTGAGATTATCTATAATTTAGTAAAAACTAATTACTATAAGTTGTATTGGCGTCATATCTATTTTTTACAATAAATTATGAATTGGCTGGTCTGGTATGCTCATAGACATTTTATTTGTTGAAGGTGATGACTGTATTTTACCAGCCGCTGGGTCATCAAATGTTCGAGCCACGGACATTACATGTGGACCACAAAATGCAGATATACATGCAAAATTGGTGCAAAAAAGGGGTAGATTTCACAACTGCACAGCTAGAAATTAGTATACAAACAAAAAGAATTTAATTTTGTACCTTTGTCACTCTCTCTCTCTCCCTCTCTCTCTCTTCACTTTTATGTTCTAGCTAGTTTTATTTGAAATAAATTCACGTGTAGAGAGAGAGAGAGAGAGAGAGAGAGCTGGGAGAGATTGTTATGTGAAATGGAAGAAAGAATGTGGCTTTCTCACATACGAAGATCATGATGATTACCTTGTGAGTGAAGAAAAATGTATCGAAAAAGACAATAATAGAGTCAAAGACAAGAAGACCAATAGTCCATCTCTGCTTTCTTTTCTATCTCAAGGAGGTTCCCCTCCAATACGTTTTCCACTCCACCTATGAATTACCAGCAAACATAATCCTTCTCTCTCTCTCTCTCTCAACCAGCTAGTGTACAAACATTGCACAAAGATTCGGCTACTGCTTTAGAACGAAACACATTGAAAGTTGTTTTCATAGGGTGATCTTCTTCCCCTTCTATCATTGATAATCTATGTTAAACCAGCATTATGTTTTCATTTTCTATGAACAACCTAACCATGAAAACTAAATTCAACCAACTAGTAATATTAATTAGCCTAGTTAGCAATAACTATAGATCAGAAAATTTAACATTTCAAAATTTTTTTTATAAGTATGTTTAATATTTCAAATGGCACTCACATAGATTCTAAAGGCTTGTAGTCAAACAATGAAGTTAAATATCATTTATAAAATGCATTAAAACTATCCGATGACAATATCAACTGCGTGATGTGAATCATATCTAGATATATAATATCTTGGTCAGATTCAAATAGCAACCTAAGCGGCTAGCAGTAGCCGCTTTACAATTTTGGCTCTGATATATCAGTGGGTTGGGGGTCCTATAGATTATATTGGGTTCATACATTCTCATGCTAAAAATATTTATTGGTTTTAACACTAATTTTATAATCAAAGTAGTGCAACAAACATATATATATATATATATATGTTTATAAATATTTTATTCATTATTTATTTATAGGATCGAATGATAGCTAGATAGATCATGCATGTAGCACGAGGTTTAATTAAAAACATTATCTATAGCTCCCTACTAACATACATCAACAGAAAAGACATACCCTTTTTTCCCAATAGCTTCAAGCATTCAAGTAAAGCTGGACATTAGAACAGTCCACACAACCCTGCATGGGTTCACAGTGTCAGAGTTTTGTGTATCACATTACACACAAGAAGATCATACTCCTGGAGATGATAAAAAACATGCTTAAGGCAATCAAAGTAATAATATCAATATCTTATAAGGATCAGTAACATGCAGGGTTGCCAACTTGGGACTCCCCATTAAACTTAGAGAAGCAATAACCCAAGTAAATGAGGTTTTTGTTTAAGCAACACAGAGTCTGATTTTCTTCCATCATTCACTGGAGTACCAGACAGCACACAAGACTTGCCCTTTTTCAAGAGACCTCCATCATCCACCAAAGGCTAAGGCCACCAGACCAAAACCAACCACACCCCCCCTCTTCCCCTTCCCCATCCCTTCCCTGTGAAGGAAAATCATGTCTGCCTATGAGTCCTCACCTCACCTCTTAACTACTTACTCCAATCTGAAGCCACAGTATTTATGTTTATCTCATTGATTCATTGCTAGTAAGAAAGAAACAGAGTGTTTCTTGAAGATTACAATTAATGGCAAAAGAATAAATGTCCCGTGATAGAAACGAGACACTATTAGGGCCCACACTTGTATTTAAAGGAAAAATCAGTAATGTTGGTATTGTTTTAACAGGTTCGTTGGAAACGCTGTTGGAGATGATTAGGTTCTTCTCTTCAGGCAGCAGTTATGGATCCTTTAATTTATTATCTAATAATGTGAAATGCTGCTCTCATGTATATTTCAGTTGGAATTTAGGCTTTTACGTATAAGAAAGAAAGAGATATCTTAAACTATGGTTTATAACTTTGGGGAAGTTTAAAAACTTTAATTTTTCAGCTGATCATTTCATCTTCCAACGACTCAATATCAAGATTATAATCAGAAATATCTGATTGACATAAGAACCATCAAGTCACAACAGATAATTGTTTTATATAGCAGTGTTTCTCAAAGCGTAAAGAGAATAGGTAAAGAACTTTTAAAAGTTGACACTTTTAAGATTTTATAAAATCAATTCCACCTTGAGAAAATCACTGATTCCAGGTATACAAATTAGTCCCCTAACTCCAAAGAAGTTGCTTTGGATTTCAGATCAATTGGAATCCCAAGTTGTGCTGTGAAGGCATTCCATTCAAGTTTCTGGGTGGACAAATTACTCTGTTTTAAACAAGGGAATTGGGTTCCAATCTGGAGTCCAATGAGTTAAAAGCCACCACTCATCCAGCTTTTAATTCCCCCAATAACTCTAGGTTCCAAAATCATAACCATTTCTTTTTTAGTCAGTATAACATAGGATTGTTTGTATTTTTTTAAAAATACATTAATAGGCTCAAGTTACATTATACATACACAAATACATTTTCAATTTCTGCCTAAATTGGAAGAGCAAACCACCCCTGTTTCCACGACACAGTTCCACTACTTGCCATTCCCAACTTGAGTAAAGTGTTAAAAATAGATACTAATTTTGTGTTAGAGTAAACGGAATCATTAAGAACATAAACATTTATGGGAAAAAGAATATCTTACCAACATTAATCGACTCCAAATGAGTGGAGGAGAGGACGGGGAGGAGGCGAGTTGGATAACTCTTTGCCACCGCGGAAAAGGGTCTTGCTTGATGTCGAACGGCAGCTTAGGAAATCTTAAAAATCAAATTTTTGAACTGGAACTGGCGATATATGGACTATCAAATGCACGCTGCAAATGGTGTTCTGCATTCGTCGAAAAATGTGGCACAATAGCTTCCGCGGTCGACAAATTGGTGGAGTCTCCGCTGTTAGTGGTGGTTTTCGGTGGAAGAAACAGCCGTGTAGCAACGTTTTTTGAGTGGGTTTTGCTTAATGTGTAGGTAGAGAGATGGAAAATGGAGAAGAAATGGTTACGGAAGGGAGAATCGTTGGAAAAATGGGACAGTGAAAACACTGGGAAGGTGGATTTGCAGGCGGATGGAAGCTCGAGTCTGATGGAGGAGGCGCGCCGTGCACAATAGCTGGGAAGGGATGCTTGCAGGTGGAGGGAAGCTCGAGTCTGATGGGTTCTTCTAATTGCAGAAGGGTAAATACTTTGGGGGGAAAAATAAAAGAAGTTTAGTGATTTCGCGCTCACAAAATGTACCGAAGGAAATTACAGCGCTGCAACAGGTATTTCTCTTTTCCAGCGATTAAAATCGCCGTGAATCAAACTAAAGCGCTGCAATAAAGTAAACAATGGCCCCCCAGCGTAGAAGCAGCGAATGTTATGTTAGCAACCGCGGCGATTTTAAAATCGACGGTAAAAGCGCTTATAAAATCGTTGAGAAAGCCCTGATTTTTTGTAGTGAGGGTGACAAAGTGGTCTGGCCGTCTTGATCACAGTACAAAGAAAGAAGTTAGGATTTGAGTAAGGTAACAACTTTGGATCACCCCACCCCACGTGGTTTAAAGTTTTAGATATTGCAGAATTTATGAAATGCGTTTTATGAAATTTGAACTTGTAGGTTCAACAGACTTTATGGAATAATTTTATGAGTTAATTCAATCCGAAGTTTTAGATTTTGCAAACTTTAAGAAATGATTTGATAACATTTGAGATTTTAGGGTTGCCAATTTTAAGAAATGATTTCTTACAAGATTTGAGGTTTTAAGCTTTTGCAAACTTAGTATGCCAGTTTGATCTAATCTAAGTTATAGATTTGGAGACTTTAAGAAGTGGATTCTTCTATGAGATTTAAAGGTATCTATTATGTAGACACTAATAAAAGATTGTATCCTATATTAAGTTATAGAATGTGCTTAGTTTTAAAAATGATTATTGTCGAATTTGAGATTATACAATTGACAGATTTTATGAAGTGATTCTTATCATATTTAAGATTATGGATGGTGCAAACTTTATGAAATGATTTTTGTTGATTCTAAGGATATAAGTGTAGTAGACTGAGGGAAATGATATTTTTATGTGATGGTGTAGAACATGATCAAGTTAGGTTGAGAGTAGGATTGGGTGGACTAGTGGTAATTGATATTAAGTTTAATTACCACTAGAATAAATGCTAGTTGGAATTGAGGTGATGAGCTTTTAAGTATATGTTGTCGGTTGGAAATTTATAGGTGATCTTTATTGGCTGGTTGGATTGCCTGTTCAAGTGTGTTGCTTATTTTAGATGGGATGGGTGGACCTTAATTAGATAGGTACATCTTGGATGAAGTTTGGGTGTGGGGATACCATCACCTTAGAGCTGATGCTTAGTATATATGTCAGCATGCATGTCATGTAAGAGTTGATGAAATAATCTAAACTTCCTCTGTCGCGAATGCTTTAGGTACAATTACCCATGGGATTCGCTCTAAGTGTTATCGATCATGAGTCTTCTCAATTACTCAAGCCTCCTTACACTCATGCTTGTTACATCCTCGAAAAAGAACCTTCAATGAATTCTTTGCACAATGGTCCTTATGGCATGACTTAGCTTATTTTTAAGTCAAGTCCATTTCTTTTTCTTTTTTTTTAAAAAAAAAATAAAGTTTCTAAGTTGTCTTTCTTGAAATTCTTTTAGAAATTGAAAAAAAAAAACCACTATTTTTTAAACCGAAGCAATGCCACAAAATGATGGACGAGTGTGCTTCAAATGCCGACCAAACTCAAAGTGACATGTGGACCCTATGTGCCGCCCATCGTTGAAGCTCAAAATACTACATGCACTGCTCCATCTGATTCCTCAATTCTGCTAGGTACAAGTGATTACGCGTATCGATTGTGCACGAAAGATGACATGGCAGGAATATTTTTTCATATAAAAAAATAAACAGAAAAATACGGAAGAGAAAATAAAGAACATCGGTCTGCCATTTTCATTCAATCTCTCCACTACAGATTGGCTGCGAAGAAGAAGAACCATCGGTCTTCTGGAAGAACTCCACTTCCCTCCCCAACTAAAAGCACATACAGCATATACCCACTGTCACTGTCATCGGCTCCATCCCAAGCCACTCTCCCCAAGTCCCAACCTCTCTCTCTCTCTCTCTCTCTCTGTGATTCTCTTTGCGATTGAAACTGTGTGATTTTGTTTGATGAAAGAAAAAATATCTGCTTAGGTTTTGCTAACATCACAAAATGAAACCTTATATTTGTTAGATACAGAATGCCTTCAGCAGTCCCTAAAACAACCTTATATCTGATGCCCCAATCCAGTTTCTCCCTCGGGCTTGACAAAGCATCACAAAATGAAAGAAGCTGATAAATTATATTGTTTGGATACTTGAGAGGATTGAAAATACATAGCTTCATAATGATAAACAAACCATAAAGTATAGACGCTAGGCCTGTGATATCTCGTATTTACGTGTATTTTGACCAAGTAATTATTGCATTTCTTAGAATTATTGGCTTTCTTGTTTTAAATTTTAGAAGATTTACATGGTATTATTTTATGACTTTTAACTGTGAAATTTAAATTCGATGTGTTTTATTTTATTAATTATTGTTCATTATTTAAAATGATCTTCACTTTAAATTAGTTTTATTTAAATTGCTATTTTGAAATCATTTTCGTTGGATCATTTTGTGACCCAAGTTGTGAGGACTGGACCTCATTTCTTTCCTTCACTTTTTCTTTTTCCCCTTTTCTTTTTCTTCTTCCGTCTTTCTTTTTCTCCTTTCTTTTTCCCTTGCTTCTCTTCCAGTGCGCGACCTTCTCCTCCTTCTCTCCTGTACGTTTGCTTCATCCACCCATAGCGTTGCCATGCGCCGCCCATTGCATCACCGACCCTTCCATTCTCTTCCCCTCCAGTCGGTGATCATCCCCTTTTATTTTCAGCTCTTCCCTCGCCGCCGTTAACCCCCACGCACGGCTTCAAGCCTCAGGACCTTTGTGCTCCAGCACAGTCGTCACGCCACCATTGGCCACCATATTTTCACCACAACACCGGCGGCCTCCCAGCTACCTAACCCACCCATCCTCAGCTCCGATCCGCTATCGGTGAATTCCATCCGTCTCCATTTTCAATTTGAGCTTTTTGGACTCCAACCGCCACCCACGGCCAACCGTTACCACCACTAGCTTCACCAATACCCCTAAGCCATTTCGTAGTAATCTCAAGTCTTCGTTTGTCCCCGTTCAAAAGTTGAGTTTTTGAGACCCACGGCCATAGTCCAAAATACACTGTTGTGTGGCTGTGCCACCACTTCTAGCACCTCCGTGATCCTTCGAAAATTATATTATAGAGCTGTAAGTAATTTTCCAAAGACTTTCTTGAGATTTAAATATATTTTTGCATTAACAAATCTTCTGCAGTCTGGTTGGTTGTGCTGGATTGAGTCCGAGGAGTAAGGGAGTCGGTTGGATTGGAGGATGGAGTTGTGTGATTGGATTATGCAGGGATTTGTTGGTGGTTGAATATTTGTGTCGTGTCTTGTACATTGCATAATTGAACGCATGTTCATGTTTTTAAATGAAAACTAGGTTTTTGCATAATTGCATACATGTTCATGTCTATATTTGAAAACTGGATTTTCATGTCAGAAATAGTTTTCGGGTGCGTATGTATCACGACCCCAAGCCGAGATGGGGCATTATCTCGGTGGAGCTCCTCTGGTCACTCGGGAGTGGAATATATTGAGTGACGTCCCTTAGGTTGTAGCTAGGCGACAACGGGATCGGACGGGATGGTAACGCTCTGGGCCACTTTTGCTGGCGGGGGTTAGATGATGCTTGTCCATGAACGCGCTGGGCGCTGAACTGGGCATCGCTTGTTACGAAGTCACTCACACGATCGTTACCCGTGGTGTGATGAAAGGAGTCAGGGTGTGCGGATGGTCCTAGGGGAGATCATGGTGGATACAGTAAAATTGGATAATTGGCTATTTTCTAGAAAAATGGCGGATTATTATTTTGGGCCAAAATAGGATTTTGGCATGCGTTCGAAAATATTTATTTTCAGGGAAAATGATGTTTTGGGTCTAATGCATATTCCATCATATGCATGCATAATTGTTGGTTGTATTAATGCATTTTTATCTCTTGGATTGTGTAACATCCCGTATTTTAGTATTATTTTAATGAATGATTAATTTAAATTATTTAGTGGTTGGTTCTCTTATTTTAATTTATGGGAGTTTTTAAATATTATTTTATAATATTTTAAGTTGTGAAAATTAATTTCTTATGTGTTTTCTTAGTAGTATTTATTGTTTTGAATTTAAAGTAATCTTTAATTTAAATTGGGTTGTTTTTGGAGTTTAAAATTAATATTGTTTTAATTAAGCATTTCACTGCGTTTGAATTATTTTATTTAGCTAGTAGTTTTAAAATCTTCTTCGTTGGATCATTTCGAAACCCAAGTTGATGTCCGGATCTCTCTTTTTT